>JBAMIB010274275.1:0-11730 GCA_037177415.1 Kaempferia rotunda | reverse complement strand
GGCTACATTGCTGGACAGTTAACCGTTAGAGTTAAGTATAATGTATCTATGACAACACATAACAAGTCATGTTAGACGTGAGTATGCAACCCATCCATTGGCACCAAACAAAACGAGAAGCTGATACAGCAATGATAAAACTCTAGTAATTAATGAAGAAAGAACCAAACAAGCCTTCAGAAATCACTAGATGTCTGACAGGTGTATCCTATCATATTTTGATGCAAATATTCATACTTATTGAACAAATCAAAATAATGCCTAAAAAATTACAAAAATAAATCTTAATCAGAATCCTATAAGGATACATGTCATTACAAATGGCAAGACAATTCAGACAGGAGCCAAAATAAGAAAACTTAAACAAGCAAGAGCCCACAAACAAAAATGTGTACACTCCATAAGTACCTGCTCGACATCCTGGTTAAACAACTCTGGTAACTGTTCATAATCACCACTTTTAAATTTTGAATCAATCAGGCTAAAGTCTAAAAAGGATTTGATCATGTTCCCATCAAATATCCCCAAAAGAAAATCACACAGCAGGGCAAACTTTGCCGAAATCAAAATCTCAAGAAAAGCCTTTTCACACTTTCTAGTGTTGGTAACTTCTTTGTGATGGCTAGCTGTTGATTCCATAACTATTTGTTCTTCAGCTGATTTCAAAGAATCAATCTTCTGACATTGAAGCTTTACTTTTGAATTCCCTAACTGATTGTTCTGAAATCCATGAAATATCCAAATTAGAGATTAGGTTACACACACAAGGAATGAAGGATACAACTAAATACCTTTAGTTGTTTGTTGTCCATGAGAACATCATTTGTCATCAATTTCTGTGGTAGTTGAGAATGACCCAAGGCTAATGCATCATGGAGGACATTCCAGACACCTTGACCTGTGGTCAAATAGGATAGCTTAAGCTGACATTCTATTGCACTTTTCCATCGATGACATATTCTGCCATGTCTGTCTGACTGAGAATCAGTATATGTAACAGTTTCAGCAGGGTCAATTATTTGCATCTGCAAAAGAACAAGGCAAGTTAATGTCCAAAAATCACATTGGAATCTGCATACCATGAATTATCTATAAATGTTTGTTATGATGATAAAAAAATATATTTTAATATTGAATAAATATACAGTTAGTAACATAAAGACACAGTATCTGTAGCAAGAATATCGGGATAAGCAAAAATGCAAGCCAAGCACACTGAAATGATGAACTAGTACAAGAACTTGCATTCGAGTATTATACCTCCATTTTAATGAAACCTCAATAGACAGTAAACAGTACCTTAAAAACTAAATGTGTCATTGTTTGGACTGAGAGAACAGGTAGAAACCATTTTTGCCTTAAAAGCTCTCACAAAGAGTTATGCAAGTCCTAAAATAAAAAACATGGGGAGAAGAGAAGGTGCACTAGAAAAGTTGCTTCAAGCTCTAGACTTAGCTTCCATAATCCTTATCATGTTTTCTCTCACATTATTATAGATTGGAGCTATGCTTAGTAATCTCCAATACTTCTCTTAATTTTCTCTTTTCTAATTACATCATTGATTCATCTTATAGTGCTTTTCATCTGTGTTAGAATAACGTCTTGTCTTGTCTTGTTTCATAATTGCCCAACAGTTTGATTTATAAAGTATGACAGGCCTTACCACAATCATACAAATTTCAGTTTTCAGCCTGATGGCGGGATGACAAGACAAATCTCACAGAAGTTATATATTAACAAAAAAAGAATGTAGTGAATAGATCATCGAGAATAGTTCAGCAAGCAATTGAAATGATTGCCACAACCAAAACTGGAGCAATTTAGCTCCAGAAAATGTACACACAACAAATAGAACATCAAGAAAAGGTCAGGTGACATTTGAAATGTCAGGATCAAGATTCAAGTATATGAGCATATAACCTGTCTTCCATGATTCTCTCCTAAAAGAGGAATTGGTCATTTGCATTGTCGATCAGGATCTGACAGAGATGACAAGAAGCCATAAGATGCTAGGTTCTAAGAAACTGAGCTGGCTATTTGTGCACCATTTCCCCTGAACTGAGCAGTGCAGTGGTAGGCCAGGAATCCTATCTTTGATTATTCAAATGAAGTATCTTTACATCTTATATATTATTCATCACATTAAACTTATTTAGCTGTCCACAATTTACCATCATCTACGAGACTACCTCAAATTACATCACCTTAAATAACATTCTAGTTTTTGTCCTTGCTCAGAAACATACCTAGTTAATAGTTTCATAAATTAATCAAACCTGAGACTAGTGGCATCAAGCAAAATACGAGGAAATAATCTAGCTACAAACTAAGAACCAATCATTTGAACAGTTCTCTAAGTGATCAAATATGAGGAAATTATCTTGCTAAAAATTAAGAACCAATCATTTCAACAGTTCCCTAAGTTATCTTGACCAGACAATGTGGATGGCAAAGGAGATAAGAAATGAAGAAATTGGAAAGAAACAGAGTAGAGAAGTGGAAGGCATGAGGAGGAGCAGAATTGAGGGGAATCCAAACAAGCCTGCCACCAGTTAACATCATATGTCACAAAGAATTGAAGATGCACATTTAAGAAATGAGAGTGATAATTTGTTCTAGAGATATCAAGGAGGGTAGCAATCTTGACACTAGAAAAGACAGACAGAAGGAAAATGGTAAATGATAATATGATATCACAGAAGAATCAAACATAAAAAGAATGAAATAAAAACGGAAGGACAAGGCTTTTAGGATCAATGATCAAAATTTTATGATTCACGCAGAACCAAGTGGCCTGAATTTGAAACTAAGACATGTATATTAATCATGAAAATTATATCACAATAGAAAATTGTTAAAATGCTCACTGTAAAGATGATGAAGTGGATCCATCAAGAGATGAAGATGCCCAACCAACTTTAAGTTGTTAAAAGGGATCAATGTGAGAGATGAAATCAAACATCAAAAGATTTTGTCATTCAAACCATGTTTGCCTAACTTATTAATCAATACAAGCTATATTTCACTCATAAAAGTTGTGTGATCAATACATATCATATAACTACATTTTGGAGTGACATCTTTCACTTCTTGGATCAAGTTTTTAAATGTCACTTGAAAATTTATCTCGCTGCCGGTTACTACAATGGGTGATATTGAATTGGTAAACTATTTGCAAGAATACTAAAACTGTATAAAAGACCGGAAATATGTGGAAACTAAAACATCAAACAACAAAAATTATCCATATGTTATAAGATTCCGAATTATTTACAAAAAAAACAACAAAGGAAGCCCATTGACAGCTATTCCAAATAGCAACAAACAAAATTAATGCATCAACATGACATCAAACAATAATTCACAAAACACAGATTTAGTCATTGAAAAACTATTTTATTTTTTACGATTATATTATCAAACTAGCTTCCCAAACTATCCTCGTATGTCCATACATCCATCTAAACATTCTCATCTCTACAACTCATCTTCTACTCGTGTGTTCGATTCATAGTCCAACATTCAACTCTATATAACATAGCAGGTATACTCATCGTTTTGTAAAACATTCCTTTAAGCTTTAGAAATATCTTACAATCACAAAGAACATTTAATGTTCTCCTCTATTTCAACCATCCTACTTATATCTCCATCTTTTTACAAAACCAAATTTACATGCTTAAAGCTCTTAGTTACTAGTAGCCCGTGATCTCCTATCTAAATAATTATCTTATTAGATCTACTAAACTTAACTTTCATTTATTCTATCTTTACTCCACTAGACCTAAAATATTTTATTTCCAACATTTTTTGTTAAAATTCTAGGTTAGCATTTATTTCTTCATGTCTTATCAACTAAAACAATATCATATACAAACAATATGAATCATGTATCTTGGATGTGTCCAGTAAGTAAATTTCCGACTAGTGTAAAATGATATATAATTCGAATATTTAGCTTCACAAGATTATTATATATACCTCAAGCATTTAAGCATCTTTTTGTCAAGCACATACAGTCACATGTTAAAATTGATATGACAACTCGTGATTTACCAACTTGTATCTTACCGTGGGACTCGTGATACTAGCTGCTTGGGGTGAGCGATATTAGAGATGAGCAAAAATTCGGTTAAACCAAACAAACCGACCAAACTAGATGAAGTTTAAAATTTGGTTCGGTTTATTCGAAATTTCGGTTTTTTTCTAAAAAAATGTGATTAATTCGATTCGGGTTTGATTTTAAATTTTCTTATTCAATTGAATCGAATAGATCGAAATTTTGGACCGAATTAATTTTTTAAACCCTAATTTTTACACCGAAAATGAATTTTGATAAAGCAAACCAAATTTGTAGACCCTAATTAGAACCTATATTTTATCAGTTCGGTTTGTTTGGTTTTTTTTAAAATTCAGTCAGTTTGGTTAGTTGAAAAATATGTTCGGTTAATTTAATTCATTTTTAATCGAATGCTCCCTAAGCGATATCACCTTTTGCTCCAATATCAAAGTTGATCGCACATGGTTATGAAAATAACAACCAAACTTTATCCCATTAGATGAGATCAACTATATAGATCCTTCGACATCATTAAGTTCTATTCCCTACTATATCATTGTCTATATTTAAATAAATTTTATCTTATTTTATAATTATTAACCAATTTTTCTCTTCCTCATTTAATGTACGCATTTGTCAAAATTTCACATTATCTAACTAGCGCATTTATTAATCGTCTAAGTACATATTCATATCATCTTAAATGTGTCTCCTCAAATTTTCTTTCAATAAGGTGCAATCATAACTTTCTCTCTAACATTTTCATTTTTTATCTTATTCATCCTTATACTTACACATTCACCTTAACATCTTTATCTCTATGACTCTCATCTTCGTGCTCTAGTCATAGACCAACATTCTACTTCATATAGCATACCAGGTTTGAAGATTTCAAAGTCTTAAGTAATGTCAAAGCTTTGATCTTTGATTGGAACGATACTGTTTCGGTATCGTGTCAGTAATGGATTAGAGTTCAAAAAGGAAGAAGATGAAACATATGAGGGAGATATTGTCTATGCCGAGCATGATTTTAAATCTTATATCATGTCGAGTGAAACGATCAAAATATATTATTTCAGTAAATTACCCAAACTCGATATTATGATATCACTCGGATAATGTTCCTTTCTTTGTTTCATCTCCTTCTTCCTTCAATCTGTCACCGACACCATGCAACAAAGCGTCAGCACGATACTGGAATAGTATCTTTTCGGTGAAACTATGACACAACTAGATTTTACATTTTGGTACCTAGTGGTATTGAGTTTCGGTGATTTATCGAAATGATATGTTTCGACCATTTCGACTCATACAAGAATTGATCGACCCGTCATTTCGTAAAACTTCCTTTTAAATTTTAGTGGTAATTTACGATAACAAAGAACACGTGGCACTCCATTTCAACCATCCTACTTGTACTATATATAAAATCTCTTCCAACCCCTGTATCCTTCTATAAAAATAATCCTAAATACTTAAAGTTTTACAATTAACTCAATGTCCTATCTTAACAATTATTTTATTATATCTAATACAATTAAACTTAAATTTTACATATTTTGATTTTCCTCTACTAAACCTAAAACTTTCAATTCTAGTATTTCTCGGCATGATTCGAGTTTAATATTTTCTCCTTCATGTGTCTTATTTATCAAAACAATATCATATACAAACAATATTCATCATAATAATGTATCGTGTCAAGTGAGTTCTAAGGCGAGGAAAACCACACCTTAAACACGCCTTAACCTCTCAAAAAGGTGTGCTCTTAAGCGCGCTTCATTCCACTGTCAGGCGCAAATGGCACGCCTGGTTGCACCTTGAGCCTAGGCTCAGTCAAGTGCACGCTTTTTAGAACTATGGATAAAATTAGCAAAACACATAAATAATAAAAAATATATATCTTAAATAAATACATTATTTGCAAATATAATTTTTATTGTGATGACTGAAAGATACGTTGACTATGTTGATTGTCTTATACAACATGTTCGATCTTTTGCGAATGGAAACTAATATAAAGTTTCTTTTGTCAATCTCATCTAACATATACAAATCACAATTAACATCTGAATTTTCCTTGTTGTGTGACAACTAGATCTATGATCAAAGCTCCTGTAGAGTACAGGTATGCAATAGAAAATGTTCTACAATAGATATCTTCTCCATGATGCAAGATCATGATATCATGGAAAAATATAAGATACTATAGGCCTCCTAAGAATGAACACCATTTAAATAAAACCAATATAATGCAACTATCATATTCGAACGAGCCTCGATAAGATAGAAAGAGAAATCCTAGTAACATGCATTCACTATTGCTTGGTGTGGCTATCAATTAATTAATCAATCACCTAGATTATTTTTTTTAACTACAAACTTTTAAGAAAATTTTTGAGCATTTGGTAGCTTCAACATAATAGCTATGATATGAAATGTCAATCATATAATGCCTCTAACAAGGGATACATGTCCATTACACTTGGTTTTTTTTTTGCTCAGATAAGTAGCATGTTGCCATGCAAGATCAATAGGTGACATGGTTGAAATCTAGTGACAATGCAACATATAAGGCAATTTAAAGATAATGGAAAGGAAAAAAATTTAAAGATAATGGAAAGAATTTAGGCTATATTTCTTACACCAAAAGAGGGAAGAAATGGGTGGGTAAAGTGTGGGTGGCACAAACATTCGCAACATTCCCTTCACTTCTTTAGGAGACTACAAGAGAAGGGTAAGAAACTACTAAGGAGTTTTTTTTTTCCAATTTTAACCAAAACCATTGGTAGATTTAACTAAGATTTAGAGGAAAATAGCTTATTTTTTAAACTAATTTTAAATTTTATATTTTTAGAAATTTGATTTAGAAAACATAGGGAGTGTTTAGTTTGCATGTTTGTTATTTTCATTTTCTGGAAAATGTGCATTTTCTAGAAAACAATGTTTGGTTTGTATATTCCACTTCTGTTTTCTAAAAAAAGAGATAGTATTTTCTAAAAAAAGAGAGAATGTCTAAAAGTCATTTTCTATTTTTCAGAAAATGCACATTTTTCAAAAAATAAAAATGAAAACAAGGAAACCAAATGCACCCTTAAGTTTGCGTTTACTCTTTCTTTACCTCCAAGAGTGAAGTGGGAAAATTTTCTCTTTTCTTTCCTTACAAGGAAATACAAATGAGAAATAAATGTCTTTATTCTTTCCCTATAAATTCATTTATCTACTCTCTCTCTCTCCCTCACACTCTCTCTTTTGTAGGGAACACAAGCTTAAAGGGATGGGCAAGTTAGATTTATAAGAATTACTAAAATCTGAAATAAGCATATAATATACTAGCTTATACAGCTAGTATAGCAATTGATCATTGCAACATGTGAAACGCCAGTAGTATTTACCACCATACTAGGCAATACACACTGTTTATAGATGTCCTGGCCAAAGTTGGGGGTGTGGATGTAAGCCACAATATCCAGTGTTTATACCCTGATCATGGCAGGTTGCTGACCACCCAGGCAACCATCCCCACCTTCTATTCATTCTACCATCCCTATACTGTGTATCAATATTCTTCTAGGTTACCTCATTAACCCCCTTTTCTCCGCTTTCACCTTTTTGTTTGAGGAAGAAAACTTAAACCATCTTAAAGGTAGAAATACCCCTCCCCCTCCTCCTCCAACCCTCCAGTGATAATATTCCAATAAAAAAATGTATGTTGTTACTTGTTCGTCTGCCAAATGCAGTACACTCAGTGGCACTGCAATCATAGGGAAAAAAAATTTGCTAAGATCAGAAAAAATAAATAATAATCTTGCACAGTCATGTTTTCTATAAAATTTGCTTCCTACAGGATAAAATTTGTGGAAATCATCACCCAAGAAAAACAGATGTAGAAATTTAAAACTAAATAGGCATAAGACAGCAAATTTGAATAGAGGAAAGACAGAAAGATACTAAATTCATGTTGAAAGCATTACCTTAGTCATCTCAGGTAGCTGGGAAGCAGCTTCAGAATGCTGATTAGCACTCTTTGATGATTTGGTAATAATATCAGTGATTTTACATTGATTATTTGCTTCCTTGTTGAACATACCAACACTTTCCTCCTGCATGTCCATAAATCTTTTTGTGGAATCCACGCAAACTGCATCAACATTACGAGAATCACTCAGCTCGTTTCCAACAGATCTACAGTTTGGTGTTGACCTCTTCTTCCTACGTTTACTCTTCTCAATCAGATGATTCATTATGGATTTTGAAATGTCAGCAGGAACTTTTGGGCACTTCCTAACATGAGAAGTACCAGCAAGATGATTCTTAAGCCTAGATACCCCACCACCATATCTGATTAAGCCACACCAGTTGCACATCCAGTGAAACCTATTTCCATCAACTATCTCGCCATGGTCCCACCCAATATCCCTAGTTCTACCAGAAGGCATTTCCAAAACCTACATATCAACATACAGAATCAATTGGTCTTTAGTATAAAAATAAAAAATTAAATCAAAGCATATATATTATTTTATTATATACATAAATTCATTATACAGTATGTTATACCATGAAATGATTCTACTGAAACCTAAAGGCAAATATAAATTAGAAATCTCAACTAAGATGAACATTTTACTGAGAAACTAATAGTTTAGAGTAAAGAAAGTATCCAAAGTAAAGAGAAATGTTATCTAAACATAATCCAAACCAAAGTTTTAACACCTTAGTCCATACCAACACTGAATCTGTTGTCGGTCAAACAGGTTTGAGAACAATACTAGATATATGAATCAATAATATTAGGATCAGCAATTATCAATTTTCTACTGATTTTTAACACTTTTGTTATAACGGTTTACATAATCACATGTTTCCAGGCATCATTATACAAGTTATAAAAGCATAACTAGATTTCCAAAAAAATGTTAAAGTTTACATAATATGATGATATTTTTAGATCAGAAAGTGCCTAACATATACCTGATAGCCCCATAAAGAAATTGGCATAATAAAGCAGCATGTAAGCATAGGATTTTACAAAGCACCAAACAACTATGATCCTAGAAGAGGATTCAACAAAGGGTATTCAGTACTTGCTTGATGATTTCCATCATACATGTCATTTATTAAATGGTCAATATGCACTCTGTGTTTTATGTGAAACTCAAAACTTATGCTAAGCTTACTTTTAGTCTGCGCATAATCCATCTTACTTTATGAACCTTGCTACCCAGTTTTGTCCCATCGAGAGCTTACAATAACTTAATCACAAATTACATTCAAAAACAAATTATACACATAATTACCTATTGCCTAAGGCCTTAAACACTATGAGAATTCTTAGCTGCATTAATATATGCATTTACTAATTAGTGAAATCACAATCATGCGACATGTGCAACTAAGTATGATAGATGAATACTTTAGCTAGGAGGGGCCTCATAGATCCAGGCATTTATGATTTTTGTCATGTGCAGACACCAAATTGAGGGAGCATGAAAACACTATATCACAATGACAAGCACATAAGGAAATTGAAATGGAGATTCTAACAGGAGAGAACAATAACAATTCAGTCAACCTAGGAAAGCTTAAAAGTAATAATATATCCAACAATATCATCTTCTATGATAACGGCTCTGACTCTGCAACTACTAATCTCTCACTTCTTGCAACAAGTTTATTTCTTCATGAATAATAAACCCGCCTGTCCAGTATACTTCTCAGTGAAAGAAGACTAACACGCCAGATGAAGGTACCAAAGTACATTGAAAACAACGGCATTCTATTAAAAAATACATAAGGCGAAGTGATAAAGACAAAGGATGCACAGACACGACTAGACCCAAGAGATCTTTAGATCTACCATCATGCTCCAGGAATTAATAGTCATCAAGACAAGAAGGTAAAAAACATTTCGTCAATGAGCTCAAGAAAAGCAAAAAACAAAGACCAAAGTTGCCACCTTAGAAGCATCCGCACTGGACCCGCCACGCCTCCGCCTCTTGTAAGTGATCAGCACATCGCTAGGCGATTCTTCCAGCTTCACAGACCCATTACACTTCCCGGCTTCCATCCCCGTACGAAGTTAAAATACTCCTCCTTACCGAACCTTAATCCAGCCGAAGACCATCGTGCCGGAAGCCAGATCCAAAGATGCCACGACCAGCAACCAAAGCGAATCTGAAGGTAAGAGAAACCAAGCGAAAGAATCGAATAGGCGGCCAGGATGAAAAAGATTGCAACTTGGGTGGGTAGGTTAGGTAGGAAGAAGGGTGGAAATGGTGGTGGAAGAGGAAGATTTAGAACCCTAGATTTTTGGGGTTGCGGGGATTTGAATTCGGGACATGGGGAAGGGGGATGGATATATGCGGGAGTTAATCTATATTCTATGGGAGATTGCCTGCCCCACCACAAACTCCTCCCATTAACTGTTAAATAATCAAATTAACTGCTTTGGAAATTTAGTCTTTTATAAAAAAAAATATAATATAATATAAAATTATTTTTATTAAATTTATATACAATTTATATATAAAAGATTTATTAAAATAATACTTAGTCATTCATCCTCCGTGTGACCATTTAATAATTAATTCTTAATTGATTTTTTAAAATCTAAAATTAAGTTACATTAACACTCTTTTTATTTTTTATATAAAAATAATTTTAAATCTTATTAATAATTTTTTTTTATGTTGATATATTTATATTTTTTTATAAAATTTAATTTTACCTGTTATATATGAATTTAAAATATTATAGATGTGGTTTGTTTGAAAATCTAATTTCTAGAGAAATTATATTATTTAATTATTTAAATTAAAAATATAAATTATACTATTATTGAATAATATTGTATAATTACTGGATAATAAATATTTATTTTATAAAATTTACATATATTATGTATTATATTACACACTCGATGTGTATATTACATGATGATTACTAATTTAATATTTAAGAATAAATGTATAATTTCGATGGTATGATCTATTCAATTAGGTTGATTCATTTTCTTCAAAAAAAATTTATAATTTATATATTATGTGCCACTAATTTAAAGATAAAAAAGGAATTTATATTTAGGAATTTTATCTCTCACTTTTGATTGAATATAAATTTATCATGGCTAGCTTAAAAAAACTCTTAAAAGATATAATATTTTGATGGTCATTAATTTCCTTACTATTCTCCCCTAAATATTAAATCTAAACATTAAGTCTTGAGGTTGAATCCAAGGTGTGACTCACTGTAGAGGGATTTCCCTCAGTCAAAAAGTAGGTTTAAGAACGTTGTTACTTTTCGATTTATCTTGATAATGAATGAAAAATTTTCATAGATACCCTAGATTAATTGATTCTAAGAGTTAATACCTGGTGCTTTTAAAAAATTATTAAACAAAAAGAGGTGAAGAAATTTCATTATTTAATAATAACTCCTGTATCTACATTTAATCCTCGTTTGTCTCCCCACTCCTAACTATGGTTTGTCAAACTTTCAATACCGCTCACACGTATGACATGCTTTCTTACGATAAATGTATGAAAAAAAAAGTATTATGATCAGGAGACTCTATTTTGTAGATCTCTATAATATTGAGATTACATTAAAAGTTATTATAAGTATGATACTTCTATTTGTAATTCTCAAACTCGATGTCACATGCATAA
>JBAMIB010274059.1:0-11733 GCA_037177415.1 Kaempferia rotunda | reverse complement strand
ATAGATGAGTTCTTCATGTGTTTCTCCAAGTCTTGCATGACTTAAACACATATCAAAGCAATATGAAACCTAACTTAAACTCTTTGACACGCACATTAAAACATGATTGCATCAAGATTTGGTTGGACTAAATAAAGGGAAAATATGAAAAATATTTTATTGCAGAGGAAGTGTGGACGAGCCACATATCTTATGGAAGAGTTAGACCCTATTTGGTTTATTCATAAACTAAATTGATTTGGTTTAAATCAAGTTATTTTGGATATAATTTATAAACAAAACAAGGGTATAATTGTCCAGATTTTAGTTTATATATATGTGTGTGTGTGATTAGATTGAGAGAATTAATAAAGGAATATAATTTCATTATTTAAGAGTTTGGGTTTTAGATACCCTAGTCTCCCTCTCTTTACCGTTGCCAACCACCAAGGAAGAAAAAAAAAAAATTTCTTCTCAAGCTTCTTCGCTTCTTCCTCCTTTTCTTGGATCGCATCGGCTCCACACTTGGCTAGTATCAATCGGAGGTGAACTTTGTTGTTCTCGGAGTTATCTTAAAGAACTCAGCGTGGATACGAATAGAGGCGAGATTCGAGGACGTCGCTAAAGTTGATGCCCTTCCCTTTGTGCATCATCAGTAAGGTATGCTTAGAATAATTGTTATCCTTTAAAAGTTTTATTTTACGATTATGTTTGCGTGAGGTGTATCCGACATGCGTGTGGTGTGGTGTAATAAAAGTAATTTTATTATTGTATTATTTTTGTTTTTGCAGTATGTTTTATGAAACATGTTAAGCACACACCGCATTAGACCTCCTAACACGGGCCTCCCCTCAATTTCATTTAAGGTCACCCCACATGACATCCGGACTGAACTATGACTATGATATCTTTTGTTGTGTCCAAAAGACATTCACATATCTCCACAATGGTATGATATTGTCTACTTTAGTCATAAACCCTCGTAGTTTTATTTTGGGCTCTACCAAAAGACCTCATACCAATAGAGATATTTTCATCATTTTTAAACTTATAATCTTTTCCACGTCTTTCTAATATAAGACTTTAATTGTATTTTCAATAATAATATTTTCGATTTCTTCCCTAATTCTAATCTTTTCCACCTCCATGATAAGAGCCACGACCTCCCGTGGATTAGAACTGGGATTTCAAAGCTTGATTTTGAGATGAAATAAGAGGGTTTCATTGATGAATTCTAACCTCATGAGCCTCTAAGAGGGTTTCATTGTCTTTAATATCTAGTTTCTCAAATTTTGTTCGTAGAGATTGTAAGCAAATCTTTTTTACTTGATCTTGATCAGAATAAGTCGTTTGTAGAATCTTCCATGCTCTTTAAGCATTGGTTGCGTTTGATATTCTTTTATAAATTGGAATTTCAAGTGTTTGATAAATTTAAAAAAGAGTTTTTTTTTATTCTTTTGCTTCCTGCTCCTTAGAATATTTCTTTGTGCTTTAGTTAAATGGTTTTCATCCTCGGGTAGATTTACTCCTTCAACAATACTCAATAAGTCATGAGATTCAACACATTTTCATAATAGTACTCCAATAATAAAAAATTTCACCATTGAACTGAGATAAAGGGAAATATATTGTTGGCCATTTTTGTTAGCTTTAATACTTAAACTAGAAGCAACCAAAAGATGGAGTTTAGCACCTGTTGAAGCCAAAAGGATGCCAAAGCTCGTCGTCTTCACAAGAACTTGACTCTGTTACCATATTAAAGGAAGAAAAAGAAGACTAAGGAACTGATGCAAGGAATTTAAAAGAGAATCGAAGATTATGAAGCAAAATGGATTTCTTTGTATTGGTTTTCTTGTTGCTACAACTCTCATGAAAAATCTTATCACTTCATCCTTATTTATACATTTTTGGATGACATGAAAACCAACAAGCCATAAAAACATTAAATGCATTAACTAATAAGATTGATTGGCAACAACTAATAAGATTCATGAATCCATGAAGAGGTACTTGAGATTGAGATGAAATATTGGACTTTGCTTCTTGTAGAAGTAGAAGTGACATTTGGAATTAATTAGCTTGTAATTTGATTCTTGAATTTGGTTTAATTCAACGGAGGAGATCATTTTCATTATCTACTATTTCATAAAATCATTAATGTGTATACTTTAACGTGTAAGGGAGTATTAAGAATTAAACAAACATAAAGTGTTGGGCAAATAGCTCACATTCAACCATCATGCATACACAAATAGCGACCGTATAATGAGTTTTTTCTTCATCTATTGGTCACGTAGACAAGTAGGCCAACCTATAGAAGAAGATTAATTAGTGAATTTGTTTAATACATTGACATTCGTTATAATCCAATATAAAGAGGTACTTGACGATGTCGATTCAACAAGTTTTTTTTCACAAAGCATCTTCATCTTTATGTTTCATTCTTCTCTCCCCTGTGATAATTAAATTTTACATTTTTTCTGTTCATCAACCAATTAAGTTAACTTATGAAGTTTTTATTGCTGATTTGGAATGCAAAACTTGTCTAGATCTTGATCATAATATCTTCTTAAAATTGTTAGAAAATATAATGAATGCTCCCTCTAACTTGACATGCTTAATAATATGTACCCAAATCAATCATTTTGGTAATTCCTTACACATTAATCTAGACAAATCCAAATAATATAACAGCCATGCCGGGACTTTTTTGCTTGCTGCTGGAATAACATATATGCAAATGATTTCTTAACCCCAATTGTAGCTATGAAATGGGACCATTGCCAACCTTTGGATTGAGCCAACGGCTGCCTAGCAAAAGCTAAAATGGCAGTATAGGCTCAAGTTTGTACTTATCAATGCCTAATAATGCCAAAATGCATCACATCAACAACAAAATTCAGTGGTCCTTCCTCGGATGCAATAGGTGTTATTTAGCTTCAGTCTCACAGCATGGTTTTAGATGGAATTGATAGAAGTGGTCCCTGATCTAGATGTAAAATGATATGAGAAGGTCATAATCATTATCCATGGACAAGATAAAATGGACCTAAGTGGAAGGGGACAAAGCAAATAGGAGGGGATGGACCATTACAAGGCAGCATGTCTCTATCCATCCAATCCACCCAAATGCAATTTGGTCTTTAGCTTGCATTATTATTGAAACTCACTACAGACTTAACCATTGCCTCGTGCCTTTTCAAATGAATTGAATTAGAGTCACCCCTAAACAATTTCCCTCATAGAGGGTTCAATAATTTCCTATGGAACATTTTATTACTTAACCAAGATAATTTTTTTCCTGCATCACTTATTGTGCTTTCACCTTTAATTTCCCAACCTTCATAATCAAGACCTTATCGGTTCTATTCAACTTCCTTTTTGCCCCAAAGAACACATTCATAGTCAGTAGTCGGCAATTAAACCTCCATCTCTAACTTGTTTCAGGCTAATGGCCTCACTGAGGCCAATAATGTATTATACAATAATGTTGTAGTTGATTGTCTTTTACCACTTATTATCAGAGGTCAAGCCAATATTAGGCTCCCTCATCTATTTATAATGTATGCATTAAACCATAAGTTAGTTATCAATATTGTTTTGAATGTATTTAGGTCCATCTAAATCATAGGTTCCTCTCACATGGAAAGCTATGCATGCCCTATGGGAATGCTAGTACTTCATTTCTTGCACATGTGAGCATTGATAACACTCAAGGTACTATTTGACCATTGCCCGAAACTATATATGATCGGATTGGAGAAGACAACTATCCTTAGTTGGCATGGTACCACACAACCAAGCTATAGCGTGGAAGAAGTGACCACAACTTGCTAAGTAGGATGAAGACAAAGAAGGGGATGAAGAAGGCCCCCAGCTATCTCCACAACTAACATTGGGGTAAAAGGCGAAATCGCTCGCCCCCAGCGCCCCCGCCAACCCGTCCTCAGGCCAACACGGAGGAGGTAAATCATGGGTGGCTAATAGCCATAAGTGCAAATGGTTAAGACATGGGGGAGGTATATGCTAACATGATCTAGCTCTTGGTGTAGGTACTAGACTTAAATAATTAAAGAAGAGAGTTGACACACAAACTGCTAGAATCGAAGAGTTCCAATAGGAATTCAATGTTTTGGTAAACAAAATAATTTGTACAACATAATCAAACAAAGGACGAAATCTATGATATGCTCTAAGGATGAGACTTAGTGTAGGATTAATAAGTGCATTCTGATTTAACGTGGCTCACAATCTCCCAGGGTTGTTACTCCATAGTCCTGGTGGATGGATCTCTGAAATTTGCCACTATATTTTCTCTTATCAGAATTTTTTTTTTAAAGTAGAGAAACCTCTTATAAATGTACATATAGAAATGTAAATAATATACTAAAAAGAACAAAGTAAATTGCAAGCAAATAAATAAAATTATCAAATGGAGAATACGACTTGTAGGAACTTAAGGCATGAGGCAGACTTTTTTTTTTTAAGCAAATTGAGAACTTGAGAGCTTTCGAGATTGTGAATAAATAATTGAATTGATTTTTTGAAATCTGGAATTAAGTTGCTTAAATAATACTTTTTCTGATTGGTCGGAAACTTTTTTATAGTCGTCTGGACTATAGTTTATCTTGCACGATATGCTGCCCTTATTTATTTTCGGGTGGCTTGATCAAATAGTATAGGTCGATCAGGTCCTAGTCAGGCTAGTTTTCTCATCCAAGTTCACTCTGCTGACAGGTCTAATCAGGCTCTTGAACCAGTTAGAGCATCCACAGTGGAAGGAGCCTCCTCTCCTTTGTTAATTTCGAGGGAGTGACTTCGTATTCACGAGCAGCTTTTTCAATTTTTTTATAATTATTAAATATTTTTTTAAAAAAATAAAAATAATAAATATTTTAATAAGTGTGGAAGAGTTGAGAATTATTAATGTAATTTCAGGTATTAATTTGTGAATTTAAATTTTATAAAAATTTAATTATATATAATATAAAATATAAAGGAGAAATAAAAAATATATATAATGAAAAGTGTAGTACCTATAGAAAAATTATTGAGAAGTTTTTTACCCGAAGACGTATATAGATTTTTAAATTTATTAAAAGGTGCATGATAATTTAGTATTTACGAAAGGGAGCATCTTTTCAAGTGTGTTTTTAGTTTTATCCTTCTGACAAATTTACTATTTTCTTTTCTATGTTATTTTTCTCTCTTTCCTTAATTTTCTCTCTGCTATGAATGCAAATTATTAGTATGTATCAGTCATAATAAATTATTAGCTCTTTCGCTGTGTCTACTAAAAGGAATCTTTGTCATCTTATCTAACAGACAAGATTCACCTAAATCTAATTTTATTTTAAAAATTAAGATGTTTTAGTACATAAATAACGAATGTTAGTATAATGATGATGAAATATTAAAATAAAAGTGAAGAATTATAGAGAAATAATTTTAAAAAGGTTTTTTTTGTTAGGCGGGCCGGTTATCTGGGTTCAGATTTAGGGGTTTCGAGTTGAGTTCGATTTTGGGGTTAGATTCAGATTGAGATTTTTGTTAGTAATCAATTTTCAATCTGATCCGATCCGAACTCATCCAATTCATCTAAATTGACACTCCTAGTATTAACACATGTAGATGCTTAGGTTAGCAATGAATAAACTTGTTAATTTGTATGCAGATTTCATTTCTACTGTGCTAATTGTTGTGGCTTTGCCAAATATATAGCAAGAATATTTGTATAATCATATCTCTAGATATTGAATGTCATTTGACTACTTAGTATATAATCGTCTCATCATCATGGTCAAAACTTGTAGTTCACTTGGTTTAGTTGTCAATGTTGCACCTCTAATATAATCTCCTTGTCCCACAAACCATCGAATTAATGTCACATACCATCATTCTCCAATATCTTAATTTGGACCTTGATCCATCGAGCTACCAATCTGACCCATGTCCAGTCATATTCCATGAGCTACTCTAATACCAACGTAGCATTTCTCAACTTATAGCCCTCAATTGTCTCATGCAGCCTTCTCTGATTTCTAAGATCTTCTTCCTACTGGGTGTCACCCCATGTCATCATCTACATTTGACTTGGTCGAGTTAGAAGCTTTCTAAACCCTAATGGTCATAGATGGAGCCTCAGTAAGCGGATGAAAGTTTGTTATTTGAGGTTGAAAGATCGAACATCAGTGTAAATCTCTACGGTACCCCGTATAATTCATCTCCCTAGTCTCCTCAATCACTATGATTTACTTCTTACATATTAGTCCTGAAGCAAATTGTTGTGTCCGCTGGGACAAAAGAATCACTTTTTTTTCTATATGTTTTTTATTTTTTCATTCAGGCTCAACGTTATCTAGTCTGATTAATTTTTTTTCTAAACTCCATTCGTGTCAAGTTTATAGTATATACATTTGTAACACATGTCAAATACAACATGCGAATCTAATAATAAAAGTTGAAACGGACCACTTAGGACAATGCCATTGCCAGTGAACTTAAAGGATCTAAAATATTTTTACTTCTTTGCCACGAGACATTTCTACATTAGTCAAATTATTTCTCATTTAATGCAATAGTGATAAGGATAAAATATTTCAACGTTGTCTTTATACATATTTAAGACTTTGTGTATTAAAGTCTATATCTTGCTTTCTATTATACCAAATAATATTATATTAAAATAATTTCTTTAAAATCTTGTGTCTGAGTTGGAAAATTTGAGTCTTTGCATATATCCAAATATTCAATCTAATAATATGATAAAGAAAAAATGATTTCTTTTTAAATATTACTTCTCTTACTTGGGAATTTGACACTTTACATCAAAGTATTAAATAAATTATTCTAAATTATAACTAATTAAACAAAATAATATACCACAAATCATGGAAAGATAATGTAACGACTTGACTTGCCACAATAAAATCTCTATAAAACTTAATTCTTTTGTCACCACACCAAATTTAATAGGATAAATACTGTTCTCTATTTTCAATATGAATAACAAACTAAATTCTTCATAAAAATATTGTTATAAAAGTCGACACATTAGTATAAAATAGATTTATGATCTTAAAATTTAAAAAAAAAAAATCACTACAAGTTAATTGCTTGCTTTACGTTGAGATGAAATTAATTAGAAAAAAAAAGATCTTCCTTTCGATAGTCGTGATTTCAAACACCCAAGAAATTGTATTGTTTTTTCTAGATTATATTCTGCACTTCCTTCTCTACTCATAAGAATGACGACGACTTCGAGTCTTCCAACATGTTACATCCATTCCATCAACACTTACACTAGTGGATTTTAAAAATACTGAATATCAAAGATAATTTTACTATTTTCAACTAAAACTATTTCCATTCACATCTGTTCATTGCATATATATATATTCTTGTATAATATGAGGTTAAGATATAAACATTAATTACAAAATGATTAATAGTCTTAATTTCGTGTTTTCAAATTCAACATTGATTGAGACAAATTCTTATTTCTTATTAGACTGCTTGCAATTTTAACTCACAGGCAAATTAAAGAAAAGAATGGTGTACATGGAGCCAGTTTGGTACATCAAAGGGATTGAAGACTTAGCAAGATAGATTTAAATGTGGGAAATTGACATCCACAATTCATCAAAGATTTAACAATACATTTATTTTTGAATACATTTTTTTTACCAATACATATGTTGTGAGAGATTATAGGTGAATATATATAATCTTTCGGTTGTATTTTTAGGTAAGGTCTATACCTAGTGGTTTATGTAATAGAAATAGTGGATTTTCATATCGTAGTTGATGTTTGAACTTAAGAATTTTTTGAAGATTCATTCAACTAAAGTATTAAGAAGTCGACTGTAAAGATCCTATTTGAAATAAAAAAAGTTTTATTTTGAAATTCAATCAACTAGAGGAAAGATTCAATTGACTAAGCTATTGAGTTGAGTAGGTTAATTGTTAGGCCAATTAAAATAGGGTCCTTTCTATTTAGAAGATAAATTGTTAGAAATACATTTGTATTTCTTATTAATGGTCTGTATATCAGAAATAATTTTATTTCTCATTAAATTACCCATATTATTTTATTAAATGATGATTTTTTACTAATTCACATTTCTTGACTTTATTACGATTACATAGCCACAATTGTGATTAATTATTTAATTTATATTGGTCAATGAACAAAAAAAAACAATTATCATATTCGTGCTAAGTGTGAATGAATTTATTAATGGAAAATGAAGAGATAATTCTTTCATGCAATATGAGAATAAATTAAACGGATGAGATTAAAAAAAAACAAATAAAGGTACACATTCCATGTGTAAATGAAAGGTTGAAAAATTTGTCCTCGTCCCTCTATCGACTAAATAGTCCATTTTTTATATCAAAGAGGTTAAGAGAGATAGAAAGGTGATTTTTTAAAAGAGGATTTATTTCTTTGTATATTTGAAGCTTCATGAGCAAAGTATGCTTTATTTTTAAGTATTATATTTTAAAAATCATTTAGTTTAAAATCTTAGGTATTAACAATTATGCAAATAAAATATTTGATTTATATGAGAAAGAGATGATATCGTTCATCTCAAGTGATTTAATATTATCAACCTCATGATAAAATACATAGATAAGTAAATCATGAGGGATATTTTGCCCTAGCTAGCGCAGCGGCTCTTTGTACGTGAGAGCATTCAATGAGATATTTTACATTCGTTAGGAATTGACACAAGATCTATTGGAGCTAACACTTATATAAGTATCAACTGTGTCAATCCGTGGGGGCTTGATTTACATATTAGTTGTAATAAAAGGTAATTATGCTCACCCCATGTGTCCCCTATAGTCCGTCCCTAGGTTACATGTAGAAAGATAAATCATGTGGTCAATTTATAACCAATTGTACTGTCAAGTGGCTAAGAAGTAAGAGAAATTTTTTCTAAAGCATATAGCTCTTAGGAATTGATCCTACTCTATTATAGTAAATCGGTTACCCCTAACTAATTGAGCAGCCTATAACAATATGATTTGTATCTTTATGAAGATATCTATATTTTATAATAACCCATTTAAAATATTCTAACATTGTTGTCATGCCAATAGAGTTGATTGTAAAAAGTTTAAGTCAATTTGAAATTTTAGCAGTCGACTGGAAAAATTCTCAATTAACTAGCAAATCAGTACGTAGTTGGAGGATAAACTTGATGCCTAAGCTATTTAAGTTGACTAAACTTGCTTCGAGTCACTAAATGTTAAAACAGTCGATTAAATAGTATTTAAGTCAATTAGAAATTAGTCATTGGATGATAGAGTCTCCATATATATTTGTGTTCCATTGACTATAGATGATTTAAGTTAATTGAAATTGAGTTAAAATAGCCCTTTGAGCTACCTTGTATGAAAATTTAAGGTTGGGTTGCATACAAAAATAGGGTTACAATGAGAACTCAAAATAATAAGAAAAATTAACAACAAAAATTACTATGATGAAATTCTATGATTCTCTTTGCAGAAAAGTGCTACAACACCTCCCCTGATGCTTAAAATCACTTAGGCTTCATGTCTTCTAAGTTTTTCAAATTTTGTTTTACTTTAGTTTTAATTAGCACAATCTACCATTTATTGGATAGGCATCATACTATCCAATAAAATAAAAGGTTGCGCCGAGTCACAAAGTCAGAAGTATGCTTAGATTCATGATTAGTTATCAAATGGTTGTAGGTATAATTTTAATATGAGAAAATGAGAGCAAAGCTAGCATCCGGTCACACAACATAGGTTAATTAGATCAAGCAATTAAATGGATTGATCATGTGAGTCGAATCAAGTGAGTAAATTGATTTATGTCATTGGGCAAGATGCATGAGCCACTTAAATCAAAATGTGTGGAATAGGCTATGGAAACCTAACCTTTGTTCATTCATTCTTAAAACAAATAAGAAGATTGCTAAACTAAACAATATGGTTTATTTATTTATCAATCCACTAGCTGCACTAATTCAAATAGTAAGACAAAGCTCTCTCAATTCTACATAGTGACATTAGCATTGTTGATATTAAACCTTTTGCCACCCAAGTCAATGAACAGACTTGTGAAATGTTTGACCCTACAACAAAACAAGGAGTAATATTTGGACAACCGGTCGTGCATCAAGAACTATAAAGAAAGAACAATGACAAGGACAAATGAAGAATTAGGAGTGCAAATCGTTTGTTGTGAGGTAATAAGAAGAAATTTTCCAAGCCAAGAAGTCAACTTCGAGTAACAAGTTCACCAAATTTTTCCAAGACATGTTAACAAATTCTTGACTTCTCTTAAAGATGACAAAAGAATTGGCGTGCGGATTCCGGTTCTTTGCATCCTCATCAACTACTACGAGGGAGGATAATTAACTAACATTCTCAAGTTGAATTGATTTGAGTTCAATAGGAAAAAAAAAAGATGATTAGTAAAAAATTTTCTGCCAAAATAAATTATGGATAATTTACTGGTTAAAGTTAATCATGATCAGTAAATTTTTAAAAATATCAATCAAGTAAATTTTATTTGATAATTATATTCATTTATTTGCCAAAATAAATTTTGGCTGGTATTTTTAATATTTTGTCAATCAAAATTAAAACTGATCAGTAACAATTAAAAATATTAGTATTTATTTTTATAAAACTTTAATGAAGAACCAATTTTTATTTTTAAAAATTTTATTGGTGAAATTTAATAAAAAATAATAATAAAACGAAAGATCAATGAAAACTTTCAAGTCAAAATAAAGTTTGTCAAAAGTTGACTGCTAATCTTAGTCTTGGCCACTACAATATTAACAGATAGTGGTCAAATAAAATTTGATGAATAATTATAATTATTTATCTGTCAAAATAAATTTTCATATTGATGTGTGTGTATTGTTGGTGTCATAGCCAAACCTACTTTGGAAACAATTTATAGAGAAGTTAGATTTAAAAAAAATCCAATAATTTTGTATGTGTGTGTTTTTATTTTTAATTTTGACATCCAATTAATATGGTTTTATCAAAATAATAAGATGTTTATTTAGGCACTTTATTGATAGAAACTCAACCTTGTCTTTCTGATCGGGGTAAAGAGAAGCTGGATCAAAGATGGTCAACAAAGTAGTCATGTCAGCAAAGAGAGGTCAAGAATGGTCAACGAAGGAGCCACGTTATCTTCGAAGGAGGCGGGCAGCTCACCGACTGAGTGGAGCACTCGGTCGGCCACCTAGAAGGGCCTCCACCAAAAAAGCTAAGAAGCAGACCGACCATATCAGCTAGACAACGTGGCTAGTCGGGTGAAGCAGACCAATAGAGCAACCAGTTGGATAGCTTATCCGAACAAGACTACTCCTCCCCTATAGGAGAAGTTATCGCAAACCAACTGTTCGGACGGCGTGTCCGAATGGACTACAAGCAAGCCCTGCTCAAAAGAGGAGATTACACTCTCATTAGCTATCCAAACGGCGCGTCCAAACAGACTACCTTTTAAGGCGTCTTCGCTGTTGGAGTAATCTTGGAGCACTAGGTTTTGATGTTTGGGCACAGGTTTAAGTTGGGTTTATTATTGTATCTGATATGCATTGTGAGTATGTAGGAGATAGGTACAGCAGGTAAAGTCTAAGGAGGAGCTTGGCAAAGGAGGAAGCCCAAGTATGTGTTGACAGCATAAGTCTAAGTATGTAGTCTTGGCAGCGTAAGTCCAATGATAGGCTTAGCAGTGTGGTTTGGCAGCATAAG
>JBAMIB010273952.1:0-11733 GCA_037177415.1 Kaempferia rotunda | reverse complement strand
CTGGCCTTGACTGATTGGACCAAAAAGACGAGAGACCTCCTTGTCGTTTAGTCCCATAGATGATAGAAGAATATTCCCTCAAGCATACAATTGTTATTCCTTGTACGGAGGAAGCTTCCAGAAGGACACGTGTGGCGCAGATCTCGGAACCAAATTATGGAAAGTCCGTTAAGGAAAGAAATCATGGTCACGTCTGCCCTAAAATAACACCATCGCTACATGTATAAATAGAGTCTCTCAAGAGGTATTAAAGGTACGCAATTATGAGATAACATCAACATTATTTTCAGCAAGGATTTTTCTTCATCAGATGACTAACTTAAGCGTCGAAGGACTAAACAGGGGGAGACTTCTCCTTGTTTAGCCGCTAACGTGTTTCTACAAACTCTCTGTGGACAGGAAACGAGTCCTTCACCGGCGGCCGATCATTCTAAAGTCAGCATGAGTCTTCAAATCCACCTCAGCGACGACTTTCCCGGTGTTTATCTGCTCACTCGCAGTCAGGAACACTTACCAAGTCTAATTTATGAGTCTGAGACACTAATTTACGCATATTCATATATTATATTACACATGCAATGTGTGTGCGCGATGACTAGTATTATTAGCTGACCGGTTCAACATCTTGGGTTTGTTATTCCATTTAAGAAAAATGTCCTACCATGTAATGTAATTAGGAATTGAATCATGAGTGTTTGAAAGACTTCATATATAGATGTCGTGTCGTTGCATTGTATTGCAGGAGCAACCCTACATTGTCAATGTGACAAAAAGGTGATGCGCTCATCCAAGGCACTCCAGTATTACCGATCTCACGGTAAGATACAGACATGTAAAATAGGATATGCAGCGGCCTCCTAGATGTGTGTGACATTTTTCCTCACAGAGAATGACTCACACAAAAATCGATCCCTTGTCCTAACGTGGCAAAACAATCATCCAAGTATCAACTGAACTACACCCCTAGGCAACCCTATATTGTTTTGTTTCCTTTGTAATCAAGATATGTATCTCTTAATGTCAACTAATCCTGGATATAACCGGCTAAGCCCTACGGAAGCTTTCCACCGATCATTCGGATAAATCAGAAAGCGTTCAACTTATTCAAATAACCAATATTCTTAGATCCGTTTCTCGCTGAAGAAAAAATCTTTTATAATATACTATAACTATAATTAAGATGTGAACCTTAGGGGGTGCTTGGTTGAATGGTATGGGAATGAGGAATGGGAAAGAAATAAAAAGTTTGTGCTTTGTTTGGGGAATTAGTAGTGGGTTCCACAGAATCAATCTCCTAAATAGGGGAATGAGTCATTACTTAGCAAAATGAGGGGAATGAAAACTCCTTCATTCTCATTCCCCACTTCTATCAATCTCATTCCAATTACCATACCCTTCAATTTACCAAGCACCCCCTAAATCTCTTGATTATTAATGGCCCCGGGCAGCCCTACATTGTTAATGTGGCAAAAAGGCGATTCGCTCACCCCAGCGCCCCAATCAACCCGTCCCGAAGTCAACACGGAGGAGGTAAATCACGGATGACTACTAACCATTAGTGCAAATGGTCAAGTCATACCTTTTCTTAGCCCAATATTGTTAATGTTATGACGAGTGGATGCCATCAAGTGTCCTTCAGAGATAGCTACATCATTGCTAGATACATGCCTAATTGCATGCTAAGTAAGATTAATTGTTCATTAAATTACTGACCTTAATTTCGATGTAAGAAGATTAAAAAAACCATGAGTTGTAGTGAAGACGGCATAATACCTGAGAAGGTAGGCGAGATGCTGAATATATATATATATAATTTACTGTAAATTGAATTGCATACATAGTAACTTACTCATCATCCATCACCATAATTTATAAGAACAAATTAATTAACTAAACGACGCAATGTAGATTATGTTGGTTAAACGATCACACTTGCCGGTGCATTGCATCTATTTGCCTCTTTCACTTGAAGGTGCATAAACAGTGCATCTCACACAGCAATTAATGCTCCCTGGATAATTATGAGTTTACTTCAATTATCAGAGGAATTGTGCAACCTCAACTAGATTTGTACTTGCACAAATTTGACTACCATTTTCAATGAGGAAAAAAGAACCAGCTTATAGACTGCACGATCGATAAAGAGGTAATCGTATATTCCATGTACAACGCACTTTCAATCTACAGAATGATACAACATCGAGAAAAGGTAGTGCCGCCTTAGAAGGTCGTTAAGTGAGAGAAGCATTCGATTCAATGGACTTCTTCAGTTGCACCAGTATCATGGTCATGTTATCGCATCCCTCACCAGTGAGCGTGGTTGGAGCCAAGCACCTGTCCAATACTTCTTCACATACTGCAGACAGGCAGCTCTCCTGCAGTCGGCAAGAGAAGCATCACCACGAGTGGGAAGATAAATTAACTATGCTTTCAATCTTTCATTGATAAGAAGAAACAAGCTATTTCAGTTAAATACACACTACACGACCCTATTCCGTGGTTTGCTGCCTATTTACAGTCGAATGATTTCTGTTGACTGCATTGCATTCAAAGAGGCATTTGAAGCAAAGCATTCAACTTGTTCAGAGATCTTCGTTCGAAATACTTTTCTTTAACACATGCTAAAGATGCATCGCGAAACAAGACTTCATGAAAAATTATGAGAGAGAAAATGAAGAATGAAACTCACAGTTCTAAGACGCTCATGGATGAAATCCACTAACTGTTGATTTGACATGCAATCCCTGGTATGACACAAGAAAAGGACATCAAGCAGAAAAAAAGTCAATTCCTCACTAAATCAGGTTGATATACTCTACCATGTAAAAAGTCTTATATATTTTGCGAAATAAAGTGTTTTTGAATTATTGTTAAAACAGGTCAGAACAGTGGCTCATGAGAAAAGTACACAAGTGGAATGGCATGGCTAGTATGACCTAACACAAATTTGGTGATACTGATGAATTATTTACAAGGGAATGAATATTTTTCATACTCAATCCAACATGAAAGACCAAATATATGCAGTATGCTTCAGTGCAAATGAAATGAGTCACCTAATCTGAGCATACACGTACCAATCCACGTGAAATCGTGCAATTATAGGCAAAGAGAAGTCCTATAATTAATCTACTTGAAAACATCCAGTATCATGAAAGTCCAGCTTGAATTACAATTTAGAATATTGTCCGAGTAATTTGGTGCATTTTAAACAAGCAACATGAGAGTGACTGGTTGTTAAAATTTTATATTTTAGGTAGATTGTTGTCTACATAACATCACTGTGAAGACTGATCGACAATAATAAGCTTCCATTGTGATGTTTCTGGGTTTAAATGCCATCCAAGTATTTATATATGTCAATGTCTATAAAAGCTCATTCAAACAGCATGAAAAATCCACATTTAGTATATACAATTTGCATTATGTATAAATTTCCTCAGAATCATCTTGAAACTAGAATTTCTGATAAGGCTTACCAGACTCCATCACATGCTATAATAATGAACTCATCATCATCAGAAAGCTCCACCTGAAATTATAACATCAAATAATACATATGTTAAATACATAGATTAGACTTCTTAACAACTCGAGCTTTTGGGCTAAAGAGTTAGTCGCCCAACTTTAACATTCTATAAGAACAAAAGTCTCATGCTTATTAAGTGATACATATCCAAAGGGTTGGTTAGGATTTGGGTCAGTCAAGTCTACATTGCTCAAACACACGTGAAGGGAGAGGTTCTTGATCGATTACATCTCAAATTTTTGAGATAAGTGCAACTTTAAAAAAGAATTGTGCAAAAAAAGCTGCAATTAATATTCAAAATGGCCTTGCAAGCATTCACTGGTCTACAGTCCTCCATTTACACATCTAGCGCACGCACTTTGGTACACTCATAGTCTATGTAACCACCATCATTAAGTAAAATATTTAAAATGGGCTTAAATCCATCAATACTAAAACCGATCTGTCAAATACTCACAATATTGATGTCTGGATTGCAAGTCAGAATTTGTTTTTCAGCAGGTAAAAACTTATTTTGCTTGAATTCCATGTCACCTGACATAAAGTTGTCTCTCAAAAGTGCAACACTTCATTAGGCCATAAAAACTAAATTAATAACACTGGAAGTACCAATTGCTCTTGAGAGGTTTAAGCTTCCATTTACTCGCCCAGCATGAATAAACCCTCCTGCTTTTAGGATTCTTTCTCTCTCCTCGTCAAGATCTGGTTTGTGATCTGTTGACAAACTGACAGCCTATCAAAGAAGAAAGGGAACAAACAAACATTCATGTAACTAAAATATCTTTCATCCACGTACAAAATTCACTAATAGGATTCCTTGGAGACAAACCTGACCCTTCCTTGATAGCACACAGCGAGAATCACCAGCATTTGCAACAAAAAGTTGATCGTTTCTAATAACTGCCACACATGCTGTGCATCCAGACTCTGGCCCAGAAAAATCAGAATGTGGTCCCTGTGAACGAATTGCAGGGTTTTTAAGCTTTTGAACGGAAAAACAGAGTCATAAGATCATGTCTATTTTTCATGGTCATGGACATGAGCAAAGCAGTGGGGGAAGAATTAGAGGGACACTATAATTCATAGTACCAAAAGACAAGCCTATCATCTAGTGAAGAGCCTTAGTTTTTTAAAGAAATCCTGCTCCATAAAATGGACAATACTGCCCGAATTTAGTATGTCTGAACTTTCTAATGGAGAAGCACAAGTCTCTCACAAAAGATCGATCTTTAGTGTGAGAGGTGGAACAAGATATACCAACTATCTTAGTGACTCAAAAAAGTAATTAATTAGTTGAATTATTTCAGTTCCAATGGAACTAAAACTTAAATAAAAAAACTTGCATGTATCAATAGAATAATTGTCTCATAGAAAAAAAATCTCATCTGATATTTTGGTCAACCCACGTCTGAGAAGACGTACAAATGCCAGTTTGTAATGCAGCCTCTGTTCTGAAGATGCTAATTCATGACCCATTAGGAAAATAGCTTAATTCCACATCTCCTCTTTAGCATCCTAAAAGAACTGTAATTCTCCTGCAGATTTAATTGCTGAAATGGCTCCAATATCTCTGGCACACTCTCCAGAGAGGAAGGGAAAAAAAATAGTAGCACGGAAGTTTGATTTCCCTAAAGTACTCCAAATGCAGAAAAAATACCTTCATACATATCATGACAGATCTCATAGTTGTAACTTAATGAATGTCACATTAATTGACTAACACCAATGACAATGTATTACAGAATCACACTCAAAAAATTATCCATCCTTAAAAAAGCATAAAAAAAACAATTAAGTTAAACAAAATGGTACATTATAACATATTAGATACAGCTAAACAAGCTCTAAGCATACTCAGAACATCATTAAATGCATATGGTACCTCCTCAAATGCCCATTCATCTGTGTGTTCATCAGAATGACTACCCCTTGGGGACCATATCAAGCCCTCGATGTAGCCATTGAATCTGTCCATTTTGTCTCCCAGAACAGCTAACTCCCGCCACCCTCTCTGGCCTCGCATCATCTCGTCCATTCTATATTAAATAAAATATAATATGCAATGATCTACCAGTTATCTGTTATGGCACACCCCAATATAATAAATATGAATGTCTAAGCTAAAGAGAGAATAGGAAATAGTTAAGATAGATATAGAATGATACCTAAAATATGCTCTTCGTAATGCAGCAGTTAGATCACCAAGAAGAATATCAAACTTGAGAACTTGAGTATGTAGATATTTTGCACAGAATTTAGCAACCACTTTTCCTGAAAAGGTATAACTTCACAACTGGTTCACAGGTGTGATATAAATGCATCTGACATATATAGTAAAGTAAAAAGTGTCATAGAAGAGTGATTATTATAATCAAATCAAGCTTTGCAATTGTAGTACACAGAAGTCCCTAAATTAAACGAGTGAGAAAATATAAATATGCAGAACTAAAATAACAGTGTATATTGGAGGTGAAGCCCAAAGAGCAACAAGTTGCATCTAACTCATGCATAGAAGGATTTAATAGCAACTTGACTACAACTTACCATTATGTAAAGAATGAAAGATCACAGAATTTCATGCAGATATCATACTTGCTATAACAAAGGTTTAGAAATCTGAGTACAAGGATAAAGTTATTCAAGTTAAAGAAAACTGGGACAAAATTACTGTAATAAAATTGATTTTCAGAAACTGAAAAATTTAAGGAAATTGGAAGAATCTAGAGTAGAAAAGTTACTCTTGTAAGACATTTAAATAGACACATATTGAGAGCATACAAGAAAGTTAAATGTGGATGTGATGGATATGGTAAAAAAGGTGGAACTATTATGAATTTCACTGCATCTTATAATCTTATAATACGGCTGAATAAGCATTTGATTACTTTACGAGTGATAATAGCCATAGTAAGCATTTCTTTACAAGAAAGGTAGTCAAAATATGTGTAAAAAGTGTAACATTAATACTTAACTTGTTAATCCTAACTAATAGAATCGAATAGTCAGGAAAGGTGACATTCCATCCATGATCCTACGAATGTTTGGACAACTTGAGATGGAATAATCCATTCCGAGGAATAAGCCATTTCATTCCATCCATTCCATAGTTTAAGAGGTCATCCTCCTCTGTTAAACATGTGAACTAAACAGATAAAATGTGTATGGTGAAATGTGTTGGATAAACACGTTTGATCAATCAAGTAGAAGATATTTAGCAGAGGGCTATCCTAGGAAAGAACATGAGCATGAATAAACTGTTTTATCAATCAAGTAGAACATGTGTTGAGTATGAACGTGTTTGATCAATCATAACAAGAAACTAGGCCGTTTGGGGTAAGCGATATCACATTTTGCCAAATGCAAAGATTTAGGTAATGGTTGATGCATAAATCACAAAAATTACTACAGGAGTATGAAGGAGTAAGGAACTTATTATACACTTAAATTAATGAAGCCTAGTGTCAGACACAAGAGAGAGAAAATAATGATAGAGGTTTATGTACTATAGCTATTTATTCAGTACATCCAGGTCCTCACATTATCCATCTAGTTTCTTAGGATGCTAATGAATCTATTTATCACAAAATGTAGAAAAGTAATAAAAAAAGAACTTTGCATAAGATAAATTAACTTCTAGCCTCTAGGAAAAAGATTAATTGAAAGCATTACCTCCATGACCATCATAAACACCAAAGAATGATGTGCAGTCATCAAGATCTGGCACAGCAGCATGCTGGAAATTGCATTGTAAGATAAATAATTGGTACACGGTTATACATATATTTCTTAATTAATCTACCAAATTACTGTGAATAAACTAGAAAATTTTTGTGTAATTCAATACTACATGGATAGTAATCAGAACTAGTATCAGTTAAAACCAAATATACAATTGATACGATAATATCTGTTCCATTAGTTCTTTATTACAATAACAAGATTCATCATATTGTGAATAAGCCACAAACCAAAGCTAGTAGTAGACAAATTTCTTAAATCTGTTAAGATACCTACCCTTTCACTCAGAAGTTCATGCAGATACATACACGGTTCAATTAAGGAATTACTACAACACTTGATAAAAAATCTTCACATTTGTATGCATGCAAAATAAAACAGAATTCTATAGAAATTTAATTCAAGATGACATCTGGACTAAACAGATGATGATGATGATGATGGTGCAATCAAACTTATGTGATGTTTTCTTTTTGTTTCCATTTTCAATTTAACATAACAAAGTTTTAGCATTTACCGCATCTTCCATATTTGCACGCCAACCTTGCATAGATGACAAACCAAACCTAAGTCTGGCATTCCCACCATCCTCAGAAAATTTCTCAGTTTTTGGACTGCTTAGGTAGATTCCCATACTGAGCCACAGGTAATGGCCATTAAAAGTTTATCAAAATGTACAAGTATAAAGGAAAACAAAACTAATCAAACCATATATGTACCATTACCTGTTATTCCCCAGAATTCTCCCTATACAACTTGCTACTGTCAAGAGAACAAGAAAGAAATCAGCAAACAAACAAATACAGTTAGCTTGAACCAACAGCTAATAAAAGATAAAACAAAATTACTTGTATAATGTGTGATACATCTGTAGAAGTGATAGATTATCAAAAAGTAACTCCAGATCTTTATTGTTTGCTGGAAAGAAAAGTAAATTTTTGATCCATCAACTGATGTTTCCAAATGATTTAATTCATCAACTATTTATTCAATCTTAGCATCAATAACCACTACTGCATCTTCATGCATCCATGGGAATGGTAAGTATCATCCCAGTATACTGTTGTTCTGTAAGAATCATTTGACATTATAGTGTTAACCTCTTTAATGTATCTAGATTCAAATGCATGATTACGTCACATATAGCAAGCTACTGGAAATTTGCATTCCTTTTTACTACCATGGGTCATGCATTAACAGCATACTGCAGGATCACTCACTGCCCCTGATCATGAGAAGTTATCATGCTGATGAGTCTTGGGCTTTCAGTTCTCTCACATACTTTGTTTAGATCGGCAAGATTTGTATAGACTTGATGGCTCTACATCCCTCTCTTGAAGAACTATGAAAGGAAATTAGTCCATAAAATTGAATGCTTTCTTGATGGATAACTACTGGCTAATGATCCACAATGGCCAGTTTGACTTTATAATGAGTGCATAATGTAGCTCCTTCTTATATTTCGATAATACAACAAAAGAGCACAAGCGTACATTCAGCATATCATCAATAATATCCTTCAAAAAGATAATACAGGATTCCTATTTTAGACGGCTCAAAACAGACATAATCACTGAGTCAACTCTGGGTTCATTAAAAAAACACAAATTCTAACTAAAAATCAGGACAGTTAGGCAATCATCACTTCTGTCCCAATACAGTCTTCACTTCCATTCAAAAAAAAAAAAAAAAAAACATGCCTGAAAGCCAAAGAACCATTACTTCGGCATAAATTTTTCACCAATAGATACACCACTACGATCGTCAGCATCGAAGGACGCTGGGGCCAACAAGAACTCAAAAACAGGTCTTGTTCGTATGGATAAAATAGATGCATAAGGAACGAATAAACAGGAGGAAAATTTTCTAAACGATCATAAAGGTCAACAGTACCAAGAGATCAAACGAAGAGGGAAAACGGAAACCGAAGCGACGAAGCAAAGGATCGATTCCACGAAGAGACGATGCAAGCAAGAGACGGGATGCGATTGGCACATGCTCACGAGGGTGGGCGCGTTGGATCGCTGCCGACGGTGGATTGGAGCAGTTTGATGAAGAAGGGAAAATGGCGAAGTAAAAAAAAATAAAGAAGAAAAGAAAGGGGACGGCACCGCAGGTACGCGAGGATTTATTAGAGATGGAGAAAGGGAAATACTTTTTTTAAGGATTTTTATATAATTATTTTTCTTTAAATTCTATGGCCAACTTTTTTTTTTTTTTACTGCACTAATCTCATAAATGCCACGTGTCCATCATTCAATGGTTAAACCAGATGGAGGGAACATGAAGAAAAGACGGAACCGGCGGCGAGAGGAGGAATTGAATAAAATAAAATAATTAAAAAGTTTTATCTATCATGATAACTACGAGTTAGAGATGTTGTTGATATATAATTGTCTATTCAATTTAGTTTAAACATTAATAAAAAAAGAAGTTTAAATTGCATTCGAATAAAATAGTCATGCATCTTAATTTATCCTCTAAAAATTGTTTAGCTGAAAATGTTTTACAAATTATTGATCTTTTTCGACCAGAATATATATTCACACTGTATTGATCTTGATCTCCATTGAACAGACTAGAAGTAAAGATCAAACCTAAATAATCTGGGTGATATATCATACATATATCAATCATGAGTATGCTGTAAATATGAGGAATGTTCCTATTTACCAATGGCAGTCCTGCATTTTTACTATAACCATAAGCTTTATATGGCACCCTAATTTAGCTTTCGAGCATCTTGGATAAGCTGCATCAAAAGTATCCTCATTGTCTATAGCATAGCCGAATTGATTATCACACATCATATTGATAAAATTAAGTAAAGGTCATCAGAAAGTTTATCCTTCAATATGATGACTATTTTGATTTTCTGATTAGTGATTTACATCTCCTAATAGTGAAGGGTATAATAGGTACGAGAGGCCTTCAGGATGATAGATTTCATTTTTTTTTTTTCCAAATCAAATGTATCCTAATGCTGGACTCCTGCACCTGTTTCATAGACTAAAACAGTGGAAAACTATGGTAGATTAGTGGCACACGAAGTGTTCAGCTCAACAGAGCCTCCATGTGAAATAGTATAATTGGAATAGCTTTTTGCAATATGTTCAGTTCCATCTCAGTATGGATATAGATTGAGGAAAGTAGCAGCCTACATTTAAGTTTATTTAGAAAGCTAAAACTAATGAGTCCCAAGTTTGGGTTGTGGATTTGCAATTGACATGAAATTGATACCAGTTACTTAATGCAAGCTTCATAGGCAATGAGGTAATAGTTAGTGGAAACAAGTTGGAAAATTCCAGAGTTTAGTCGAGAGGTTTTTTTTTTTTTTTTTTTTTTTTTGCAGATCATTCATAATTTCAGGGAAAGTCTCACAAAGTAATTATCAAATAATACTGATCCGAAGGTTAATATTGACTTATTCCACATGTATATTCCTTGACTTATAGTCAGAATATATACTTCATACGTGGCGCGGCGCTTCGAAGAAATGTATGAAAGGTGAAGGGAAACTAATTTGAAGATCAATTTTCTTGATGAAAAAAATAAATAAATAAATAAAAGAACGGTTAGGGGACTAATTTAAAGTTTTTGAGAACATTTAATTTAATATTAAATTTTTAACTTTATAATTTTAAATTTTAGATTTTTTAAAGGTTTTGAAATTTTAAGTTAGTGCAATGATACAAATTTAGCACATGTTTTAAGGGGAATTTTCTCCTTAAAGACATGATTTGAGTTTTTATGGATAAGGAAATAGTGGAAGGTTGAAAACCTTGTTAGGAATGCTCTAGGTTGAGCAAGGAAGATAATGAAAGATTGAAAATTTTCATTGTCGCTGATGGATACTCTAGAGAGAGCATATGATTAATGCTTGAGGGTGAGCATTGGATATAATGAAAGTTATGAAACTGTCATTGAATTCCTTTGACAAAATTAACTCTTAAGGTAAAGAGTTTTTGATATGTGCAAAGGAAAAAATGTAGAGTTTAAATTAAGAATTTTTTCATATTCAAAGAGGGAGAATTTGAAACCCTCGTGTTAAGGGGAGAATGTAGAAAACCATCATTTGTGCTTTGTCATGAACAAGAACTTGGGGTTACTAGATGAGTCTAACTTAAACATATTGTCAAACATCAAAAAGGGAAAGATTATTAGTGCAATTGTCCTTGGGTCAAAGTTGACTAGTTTAACTAAGCTTGTAACGCACGCCCTTAGCTGCCTTAAGGACGGCGTTACTTTACTTAACTTGCTTATAACTAATGCGGAATGAACATGAATAAAATACATAAAGCGAGGAAACACTCATGGGATAATTTATCTTTTAAAACTGAAGTGGAAATCACCCATCAATCATCTAAACAACTCACATATATCTAAATGGCAACCAAGCCATAGCATACATTAACTAACTAAATAACAGTTAAAGCATGGAAACCTAACAACATATGGAAATACAT
>JBAMIB010273740.1:0-11734 GCA_037177415.1 Kaempferia rotunda | reverse complement strand
AAAAAATATTTACATTTTAATAAAATATCAACATATAGTTGCTCGGAGACTGCAACTAAATCTAGGGGGCGCTTGGTATATATTTGGGAATCGGAATGGTAATGAGTTTGATTGAGGGGGAAATGAGTTTAGCGATAACCTAGGGGGTGTGGGTTATGAAATTGGGGGTATGAAACTCATACATGAGTTCTTATTTTCGTCTACCAAGCATCAAGAATGGGAATGAAACAGATTTCATTCTCATTCCAGCCTTCTAAGCACCCCCTAGCTCTTTAGTTGTTGTAGTTACCCCTCGGCTGTGAATCCCGGAGGTCGTGAGAGCTAATATTAGTTTAAATATTATAAAACTCTCAATTTAAACTTATTTAATTATTTAAAATTTTTATTTGATTGGCAATTAAGTGATAAATTTAAGTTTAATTAATTATTTTAAAAAAATATATTTATTTAAAACATTGATAAGAATTACATTAATGAACCGCAACACTTGTTTCTATTTGCGTTTCAAGGTGTACAGTTTGATTATTAGAGGCCAGGGAAGCCACACGTTAAGTTAACTTGATACTCCGGGAGTCCATCATCTGTCACGCGTCGCATGTGCGGTATCCAATAATATGACGTCCGTTTATTATCTATATTATCGGAACCGTTACCGTGACGATGACGGACGGCATCCGGTCGAAGATAATTGAGCGGTTCAGGTCGCATCCGGAGATTCCGTTGGAACTGACGACGTCGATTCAATTCCGGACCCGAACTCGCCAAAAATAGCATCCGCAACGCATAACATAGCACAGCTTGCAGCACCTTCGTCGTCCCCGCCCGTTCTCCTCGCCTCTTCTTCTTCGCTTGGCGACGGCGAGAGGAAGAGGAGAGCTCGGAAGGTGATTTCTAAGGGTTCCCACACCCGTTTCATTGTTTTGGTACGTGGATTCCTTGCTGTACCTTATGTTTTTTTCCTTTGGGGACGAATCTCATCGCTTGATCTAACATTGGATTTGTCCTTTTCGTGGTTTTTTTTGGCGATTTAATCTCGTTTGATCCCTTGTGGTTCTTCATCTGGTCTGAATGGCAGCCGTCCGACCACATTTTTTTTTTTAATTTTGCTTTGTTGAGATTTTGTTTGCTCTTAATTAAGGAGAAGTAGATCTGTTTCTTTGCTTTGATAATGTGGTTAGGATTTCTGGAGATCTTTTCATTTAGGGTCCTTTTCAGTACGATTCCACTCTTCAGTTTTATGACTGTCTCAAACTTTTGCTGTTTAAATGAGAAACTTAGTTGATTAATCTCGGTTGGTTGCGCTAACTTTCGAAATTGCTATTGAGCGTGACTAATATGTAGGCATTGATTCAAGGGGCATAATGTTAGACATGCTGGGACTAGAACAACATCAATGATGGGTGTCCATATGGTTAGTTTTGGTCAATAGAAATTTGCTTACAGGATTGTTAGATGCATTATACAAACCGAGTTAGATTTATGGTTATCTGACTGTTTCAGCGTTGGACCTTTGAAAATCTAGAAAGTTTGATTGGCTAAGATGTTCAGGTTTTAATTTCAGTATAATTAGTAATTATTTCATTATCTTTTTATTATCGTAGCATATTAGGTTCCATTAGCATATGCGATGAAAGAAATGGTAGCTAGATTTGCAGCAGGCTTGCACCTCTACTTATTCCTTTGCTAGATATTCGCACATCTTTTCGGTATAATCCATTGATTGAATGCCTTGATTCTTCTTATGGCATTACTTATCACTTATATATTTGCAGTGTATTTAAGTAACATAAAGCACCAAAATGGTCGCACAGGAGTTCACTGTTGATTTGAATAAGCCACTTGTTTTTCAGGTGCAGTTCTCTGAAGTTTCTTCTCTTGTTTTCTTTTGTGGTTACTAGGATAGTTAACATCAGCTACTACCAAATGATGAATTATGTCTTATTGTCTCATCTACCTCAAATGTGTGTTGGAGAAATTTCATCTTTCTCTTCACAAATGAGTATAGCATCAGCATTAAATGCTTTCTTCTTTAATTCATCATAGAAATATATTCTATGCCTTTATTTATTATTTGGTACTCCATGTTTTGCATTATTAGTCAAGTAACTTGGTACTAATTAAGCCGTTGCCAACATTTTAGGTTGGTCATCTAGAAGAAGCTTATCAAGAATGGGTTCATCAGCCAATAGTCAGCAAGGAAGGTCCGCGCTTTTTTCAAAATGAAATCTTGGAGGTAATACACAATTCTTATTTACCAGCACACTAAAATTTTTTGGGTCTACTTTAATCACCTGCTTTTCGTTTACCAGTTCTTAACACGGACAGTCTGGTGGGCAGTTCCTGCGATATGGCTGCCGGTTGTTTGTTGGTGTTTAGCAATGTCTGTAGAAAGGGGCATTACACTCCCTTTGCTAGCTTTGATGGTTGTCACCGGAATACTTCTATGGACCTTGATCGAGTACACTTTGCATCGCTTCGTTTTCCACATCAAAACTAAAAGCTATTGGTAGGTTTAACAATAAGAATGACCGCTTCCAGAGAAGTTAGATTGATATATAACTCAACTGAGATTAATGAAACTACCATAACGTGCTACAGGGGAAACACTGCACATTATCTTCTTCATGGTTGTCATCACAAACATCCCATGGATGGACTGCGACTAGTTTTCCCCCCTGCTGCTACAGCTATTTTATGTCTACCAGTAAGTTTACTTAGTCATTGTTGAATGCAAAAGTATGAATCTATGACTTGAATTTTTTATATTCCTTGGAAATTGAAATTACTAGCCAGACTTCGCCGTGGCATTGGAGACTAAATGTTATTTTCAATATGTTTTTTCTAGTTCTGGAATCTTGTTAAGTTAATCAGCTCTCCGACATTATCTCCTGCCTTGTTCGGAGGTGGGTTGTTGGGTTATGTTATTTATGACTGCACTCACTACTATCTGCATCATGGACGACCTACGAGAGAGCCTGGCAAAAACTTGAAGGTTTGCATAATCACAATTATATCCAAGGAATGCTTGACTTTTTTTTGGCAATTCAATCACGCATTTGGTCAGTAAATGGTTCCTTTTTTCGATTGCAGCGATATCATCTGAATCATCACTTCAGGATTCAAAACAAGGGCTTTGGAATAACTTCTTCATTATGGGATGTTATCTTTGGTACATTGCCTTCACAAAAATCACCTTCTAAGACCACTTAGGTAATATACATTGTCCAAAAAAAAAAATGTCAAGCTTAGATTCTAAAATTGTGTCCGTGTTTCCTAATTGATTTAGCTTCTTGCTTGTAGCTCTCTTGCAGATTCCATTAGTAATCTTTCTGCTGCTGGTTCTATTTTTGGTTCCCAAGATCAACTTGGCATGGAGCTCTATGGAAACTAGTTGTGTTCTCGTGGCATTCATTTGCATCCCGTGTACTTCAAATTCTGTCGCATCAGTAGTTGGATTGATCTTGAATAGTCAAGTCTTATTCTAATTCTTCTCATGTAAAAAAAAAAAAATTATCATTTGTATAAAGGCATGGACCTAGTTTGCAAGATCTGATCATGCCCTAACAATGTTCTTTCACTATATTCAAGCTGGTGCTGTTAGAAGTCATTTTTCTCAGGATCACTTTGGTGTATGTTTGATGACCCCGTTTTACTCCTTTGGGTTTTAAACTGGAGAAATAACAAGATATTTGCTAGACATTTGTCACGCTCCCGGCCATGTCCTTTGCAGTTGTTTTGGTTAACCCTAGTTTTAATTGCCGCGAGACTGCATTAGTTCATTGAGTTTTTCGTGATTTTCCCAGACTTAGCCAATCGGTTGCAGCCATGTTCTTGTATCGGTTCTTTCTTGCAGCTAGACTTAGCCAAGGGATGCAGCAAAGTCTGTCGGAACTTAGATTCAATCAAACAAAGTTTGGGTCAAGTTGGCCCTTCATAGAAGACCTCAAGTCAATTATGTCGGAATCACATCCAAGTCCATCCAAATTAGAACATGGATTTGACTCGGCTGTTATTGAAGCATCAATCGCCAAGGGACACGGTAGTTAAAACACCGATTGAGTCATTTCTCATGTGATAATCTTTTATGTCTTAACCATCACACCGTCCTAAAGGGATAATATTCTCGGACGAGCCATCTCTCAGTAAAGACAGGAAGAGGTGTGCCCTTTAAGAACTAGGGCCACCCTTTAGCTTTCAATTTAATGGTAACAGGTTGCATCAGGAGAAGCAATCTTAGAAATTTTCACTCCTACTTTTCTCTATTCTTTTTTCCATCTTAGAGACTTTTCTCTATTCTTTTTTCCATCTTTTCTCTAAGATCTAACTTGAATGTCGGAGAACGTTACAAAGGTTCAACTTGGCCTCTTTTCTAATCTTTCCCTTGAGATTTTTCAGACCTTTGTTTAAAGGACCTCTTCGATGGCATGGTTAGAAGGGCTGACCTATCTGGGCTGATCTACCCAGGCTGATCCCGAGTTAATAAAAATAAGAGCAATGATATACTCAAGGAAAAAAATTTAAGGAAAATCTCAAGAAAAAATACATAGTGATGGGTCCATTAATTTTTATGAGTCTCATCACTTCACGTGTTTTTTTTAAAGATTTTTCTTGAGTTTATTTTTCTCTATAAATCACTTCAAGCCTCTGGATAACCTATCTATCTGATTAAATTTTTTTTTCTTCTTCCCCCTCTTACATTCTTCCTCTCTCAACTCATCAGCCTTTGGGCTAAAGCTCGGGTAGGATAATACGTGACTTCATCCTTGGACCTTTTTGCTATTCGGCGTTCTGCAAGCCGAAATGAAGAAAGCCCGACCTGAAGATAGTCAGTCTATTTAAACCTGACCTAAAGAAAGTCCGACTTAAAGGAAGTCTGCCTACTAATTAAAGATAGACATGATAAGAAGCAACCTAATTTGTATCCAACTGATCAAAATTAATCAGTCATAATTACTTTGACCAAGTCATCTCTTGATCTCGGATCAGAAATCATCCCGAAACTCAATCAGTGTTAATTTTAAAATCAATATTTGATAAACCAATCGTTTAAAAATTTAGTAAATCGATCTATAAACATAGTTTACATGTATTACAGAATAAAGATAAGAGAAGAACCTAAATATGGTAACTGCGGTCAGCTTGCTTCGGAAGGGTGAAGATCATCAGTAGCTACATCTTGTGTCATCAAGTTGCTATTGATCTATTATTCAATAAATAAATGCACATTGGAAGAGCCTGAAGAAGTAGGTGTATTCATCCCCTTACATATATAGAGCAAAATTTAGTTACTAATAAAATTCGCGACATATAAAATTCATGATATTAAATAGCGATGAAATAAAATTTGATGTCATCGAATAAAATTTTTAATGACAAATTAATGATCAAAATTTTATTCCGTCGCTCATTTTCCACCAAAACTTATAATCTATCGTAAATTAGGGACGAATTTTTTTCGATCGTTAATTAGCTTAAGAGAACAACGACTAACTATCGATTATAATTTTTTATCGTAAAATAACAACGGTTTTACAAATCAGTTGTTAAAATAGTTACCGATTGTAAATTCCGTCGTCAAATTGATGATGAATTATAAAATCCGTTGTTAAATTAGCAACCGACTTTAAAACCGATCGTTAATTAATGACTGAATAATTTATTTAGTTACAGCCACTTGTTTTTTTTATTGGTTCTTCCTTTCTTGAAGCTAGACGTAGCCAATCGGTTCAACTGACTGTGAGAGCTAACACAATCATTCAACCTGCAGTGAGAGCCAACTATAAGGTTTGATCATGCAAAAATGTGAAGTTGTTTGCATATTGCCATCTGTTTTGATATTTTTGTCCAAATATTTAAACACGAAAAAGCATTGCCATTTTCAATCTGTTAGTTGTAGTTCAGATGTTCCTTTAGCTATTTAAAGCCTCATGCCTACTTCATCTTAGCCAAAAGGCTATCATGAGAATGTTAACTTAGGATGAGTCTCTATATGTACTTTTCTGATTTAATTTGATGAACGATAAAAAAAACTTTTGAAGAACTAAATCGATTATTATACGTTTAACATTACCTAACCTAATTAATATTTTTTTTTTAAGGCACATGTGGAAGGTTACCTAATAGTTAATATTTTTTTTTAAGGCCCATGTGGAAGACGCATATTAAATTAAAGACGTGTTCTTACAAAGAGAAGTTTATATTTTCAATACAAACCAACAACTTTTTAGATGGTTGAAAATTTATTTCAATGGGAACCATTCCCATTTTTCTCTTTATTATACTCACCTCTTTTTTGGACGCACCCAAAACAAATATATTATAAAAATGTACGACAAAGTTTACATGTACTTAGTGGGATGGACACTGTGGCAGCAGCTAATTACATCAGGTATTGCAGTAACCGAAAAGGTCGACGCTATGTTTGTGTTGTTGTCAAAAATGTAACACATGGCGATCACGAGTATATTGTCAGAAAAATTGCCTAGCGCTCATCGTCGTCGTCGTCTTCTGGAGGCAATGTAGAGCTGCTTGAGCAACTGCTGATATTGTGAAGCTCCATCAATTTGTCTTGAAGGTTGCAGGGATCTGCCATTATTTCCTCAAATGTTATTGTCCTAGTCATGCATTGCATAATATATATCAGCTTTTATTTCTTTTTTCCAAAGAACCGAAATACCAAGCCATAGAATTGGCCAGCATGTACAGTTGCATGTCAAGATTTACAAATTTTGAAGATCATTAAAAGAACTAGATCTAGAGAAAAATATACGATGTTGATGGTAATTTGTAACTAGATAAAGCATTGGAACTGGGAATGAATCAAGGCTATTGACAAAACCAAACGAGTGGAATCTGATAGACTAACATACCTAAGCATCTTGGGTTGCCCCAGACAGCAATAGATGTGGGACTGCATATGGGCTCACACAAAGCTTGATTATCTTCATGATCGACATTCATGGCAAGCATCCATGAGCCAATGGTGACATCCTCATTATTGAAAAATCTCAAACTGAAAGATTTAGAGTTTAGTCAAGTACAATCAGGAGCAGCAAAACAAATCATACTGCTCAACTTTCAAAAAGGAAAAATAAAGTGAGAAGAAATTGAGTCAGCATCATGAAAATTTACACAAAAATGATGCTATTTAGGTGAAGCAAATTGCAAATCCAAAGAAGTCATATCCCGCATCAACAGCAGATTAGTTACAATTTTGACTTTTCTATTAACAGTGTGCATTTTATTATGGAATTACTACATGAAATGGCCATATTTGTTTATGGATGTTCTAAAATTGAGGTGAAAACGCAAAATCATCTTAAGAGTAATTTTAAACTTTTTAAATAACAGATTTAGTATGACTTCAGAACAAAAATATAATTTAGTGATATTTTCTGCATGATGAAAGAACATGGAAAGAAATTCATTGAAGTATATTAATTCATAATTAACCATAAATACTACTGAAGGGATACAATGAAACAACTAACCTATCATCCCTGGCATTTACCAAAAAAGCTACAGTATCAGCAGAGAGAGCATATATTGGGCCATGAGCATGGAGAAAGTATTCGTCGCCAATCAACTTGCCTGAACTTTCATACCTGCGGTTAGACAACTATTATTCTGGAGAAGAGGCATTCGCTCTATCATAGATACCAAAACATGAAGCTCAAAGAAATTATTCTGCAGTAGCATCTACCATTTCATATCTGGGTCTGTGACTACAGGGCCTTTTTTCATGCAACCAATATAACTAAGACGATGTGTTCGATCCTTGGCAAGAAGTGTAGCAAGCCGGTCTGATTAAAACTAAAGGAAATTGTCAGATAATAGGAATGACCTCAAAAATACTAGAAACAAAATAGCGTACCTGGCCGCAAATATATATCATCATCAGCTTTCACATAAAACTCTGCATCAAAAAGGTTGAAAGCTGCTTTGAAAAATTCTAACCTAGAAAATAGGAATCACGTTAAATCTCATGGATCTGCTGAAACCAAGAATAAAAAAATAACCCAAAACAGTGGCTTCTCACGTCTTATGGGGCAAATTCAAGTTATCTTCATCAGCATCTATAAGAAGGAAGTCATGATGCATGTCTATTTCCTTTCGCAGAGTTGTCATATTCTTCGAATCTTTTGTCCACCCAATCACAAATCTAAGAGCCAATCCACTATCACGATCCAAGCTGCAACAAGAGTTTTCCTCATACATGATGACAGCTCTAATATATGGTGGAAAGGGAATCTTAGATATTTATTAGTCTGATATATCTAAATTACTTAACTTTATTCTAGAAGATTTCTCTATAAAACCTAAAATGGCCCATGCATCTCCTATACAAAACAAGGTATCGAATTACTGATGTTACGTAGAACTCTGCAAGGCATTACTGTCTTTTAAGTTTCAACTACTTCTCGTGACATATTAGTAGTTAAAGCAGTTCCATAATTAGTGGGCAGCAACGGATCACATACCATCAAGCTGGTGTATTCCATACCCTTTAATTGCTACTTATTGTAGTATACTAGTATTAATGTACTCAGTGACTATAGGTACAATATGGTTACACAATTTCAATACTCATCTAAAGAACTATAAACTACGGCTTTATTTGAGAAAATTTTGAAATAGAAAAAGTTCATTGCAAAAGATAATCATAAAAGATAATGACAAATTTTGTAAAATTGTTGTGATGCAAACAAAGAATGGAACAAAGATAATAAACATAAATTTGTAACTGATTTTACTAATTTTCCAATTTTAAGTGTCAGTTTCTTTTAATGTGATAGTAGGAGTGTTTAGCCACATTGTACCTGTTGTGTTCAAATGGAATGTGCATTTCTCTACAATGACATGATATTGTCGACTTACCCAAAATGTCTCATACCAATGAAGATATTTTCATCATTTTAAACTCATAATCTTTTCCATTTCTTTTCAATGTGGGTCTTTGATTGTAGTCTGAACAATTTTTCCTTCAAACAAAGGGCCACCGTTACTCTCATGGTCTAGGACTCCCCGCAAGCATTTAGTCATTCTTGACCTGCTCCAAGCCTCCCCTGTAAGCATCCGGTCACTCTTGCCCTGCTCCGGTCCTCCCTGCAAGCATCTGGTCACTCTTGCCCTACTCCGGGCCTTCCCGCAAGCATCATGTCACTCTTGACCAACTCCGGGCCTTCCCGCAAGCATGATCATATCACCATGACCTGCTCCGAGCCTCCTCACAACTTCGTTCAAGGCTACCCCGACCTGCTTCGGGACTCTCTCAACTTCGTTCAAGGCCACCACGCTTGACATCCGATTTGGACCATGACTTTGATATCATTTGTTGTGTTCAAAAGGAATGCACATATCTCCACAATGACATAATATTGTCCATTTTGAGATTAAGCCCTCGTGCCTTTTCTTTTGAGTTATATCCAAAAGATCTCATACTAATTGAGATATCTTCATCTTTTAAATTCATAATCTTTTCCATTCCTTTCCAATGTGAAACTTTAATTGTATACCCAAAGGTACCAGCAGCAGGTAGCAACTCAAGGTCGAGCTCATGACACACTCTTGAGTTCTCTCGCCCTCTTCAACTTATAATTCTGGTGTTTCATTTGCCCTAAAACAAAAATTGCAAACATCCTTATAGGCCTGAAAGAAGATCCTCTTTCATTGATCCACATTTCAAACTGTTATCCTGTCATCTCCAGATTCAAGAACTCATACAACTAAAGACCGAAAAAAAAAGCAATATTCTGAGAATTTTGCAACTCAGGATTCAAAATAACAAAAAACTTCAAATATCCCTCAACCCCCACCTTGATCCACATTTAGACCTGATAGTTCATCAGCTCAAGAACGAAGATCGCAAACTAAGTCGATTGTAAACAGATATGAATCGAATTCCACATTGATGTTAAAAATTAGTGATCTATCAGATCTACATTCAAGATCAGACATCATATATCGAAGATTCAAGCGGGTAAGCAGAGATTTAGTATAGAAGAGATCTTACCGCCACAAGGCGTCGGAATCAGAGGGGAACCAGGTATCACGTAGCGCAGCGCGACGATCTGCCGCCGAAAACCCAGTATAGACGCCGACCACTGCGAGCACCTTCGGCCTCTGCGCCACGACCTCCTCCTCCCGGCCGGCGGCGGCGAGGGACTTAGATCTGAAAGTACGGAGGGTGTCCTCGGCACGGCCACATCGAAATACAGTGACGATCCTCGGAGGGCGACGGAGTGCAGCGGCAGCGAATACGATCCCGGAGACACCGACTGCAACGCAGACGGCGGCGATGATTAGGACGAGGACAAGGATACGACGCGAGGGGCCCGTAGTGCTAGTGGGGAGGAAGAGAGGAGCTTTGTACGGCGGCTTCCTCTTCTTTTTTAGGAGGTCGTCGTCGTCATCGTCATCGACGAAGTCGTAGGCGCTGGAGTGGTGGTGCTGTGGCATTTCCGTAAATAACGCGAGTAATTATCAGCTGGTCGAAAGTGCGCTACCGTGCAGTCCAGTGGTTAGGACGGTTTTATTTACAGTCGAACCTCGTGACTTGGTCAGTTCGGTCCATGGCTTTGGCTGCGACCGGTCTGACTAAAGCGGTAATCAAATCAGCTTTTACGTATATAAAATTTTAAAATTATCAAATCGCACAAGTAATTTTAAAATAATTAAACTATGTAATTATTTTTTATTTTATCGTTAATTAGTCTGCTGATAATAAATTAATCAAATTAATTTTTATTTGAAAATCAATTTACTAATTTTTAACACTTCTCTTCTCAAAATTTTTTAAAAAAATATTAAAAATAAATTAACTGATTTACTTTTGTATAAAGTTGGTTTAGACAAAATCGATGGAGCAAATGACATTTACCTAAGATAAATTTCTATGTGTTTAACTAATTTTTTAATTATATTATATTTTTAAATATTAATTTGACTTAATATTTTAAGAGTGATATTTTTTTAATATAAATATATTCAAAAAATATAATTTAATTTATCCATAGAAATCTAAAAATAATTACGTGATTTTATCATTTTAAAACTAGATTTATTAATTAATTTTGAAACTTTAAAGCTGTAATCAAATCATCTTAATTGGTGAAAAATCCCAACGTCAACAACAATTAAACAACAACAGATTAAAAGTCAAGTCAACTGAAAATCACAAACAAACAGAACTATTGCTTCATTCGATCCAAGAAACACTGTAAATTTTCCACGGCTTTGGAACTCCCTTCGCCATCCCCCATGACTCTCCTTCTCAGCCGCTCCACGCTCGCCTGCATCTCCTCGCCCTCGTCGCTCGCCATCACCCTTCTGATGCCGTCCTCAATGGCGGACCTCCCGGCGCCGTCAAGCATGGCGCCGATGCGCCACACCTTGACGATGAACGCGGCGTTCACAAACTGGTCCCCGGCGACCGGGTGGCACAGCAGCCTCTTCTCGCACTGGATCGCCTCCAAGGCCGAGTTCCACCCGCAGTGCGTGAGGTAGCACCCCACGGCGGGGCTCCTCAGCACCTCCTCCTGCGGCGCCCAGCTCACGATCATCCCGGGCAGGCACCCCGGGAACCCGGGCGGAAGCCCGGCCCTCCAGGAGTCGTCCTCCTTCAACACCCACAGGAACGGCCGCCCGGCGGCCTCGAGCCCGAACGCAATCTCGGCGATCTTTTCCGGCGAGAGCGGCGCCACCCAGCTGCCGAACGACACGTAGACGACGGAGC
>JBAMIB010273421.1:0-11735 GCA_037177415.1 Kaempferia rotunda | reverse complement strand
GCTTCACTCACCAAGACTTCGTGCTCGACCCTGCAAGTCAAGACTTCTTGCCTAGTTTACTTAGGACTTTCCTGCACACTTAGCAACCAAATTAGTCCACAAAATAGACTTAACTTTGAACCCTTTATCATAATCAAAACCAGGTTAATCTTGGTGCTTCTAGCACCAACATCATTCCTTTCACAAAATGGGTCATTTCACTTGCGGAGACATCAACCTCACTCTAAATTTCATGTTCTAATTCAAACAAGACCTCATTCTTCTTTTTAAGCTTCTTTTTGTATATGATCAAAGTCAGCCCCTTCTCTTTGGAACAAGATTAACTTGCTTATGAAACTCAAATTCACAGAGTATCTCATCCAACTTTACAGTTAAAAAGATCCCTTAATAGCTTATAGCATCCACCATAGCTCTAAAACCTTTTCCTCATTCAACCTTACTGTTGAAAGATCCTAGATACCTGTAAGGCTACGTTTGGTAGGACGTAATCAGCCTTGTAATGTAATCAAGATTACATTACAAGTTTGATTATTTTGTTTGGTATCATTTTAATCATGTAATGTAATGTAATCTCGATTATAAAAGTTAATAAACTTTTGTAATCTAAATTACAAAGCAAATACTATGTAATCCGGATTACATTCTAATGCAGAATTTAATATGCCAAAAATACCCCTAACTTATCTCATGAAAACACACCCTGAACAATTCATCGACACCACCTCCCTCACTGGTGTTCGACCGACCGCCCGCCGGCCGTCGCCGCCTGACCGCCACACGTCGTTCGGCCGCCCGCGGCCGATCGGTCGCTCGCCGATAGAGGTCGCAGGATATTTTTGTCATTTTATAATAATACGAATTACATTCCTTATAAAAATTAATGGACATCAAACAAAAGAATGTAATCACCCTTGTAATCTGGATTACATGTAACTTTTTCATCAAACATAGTAATATAATCTTAATTACATTATATTACATTACAAATTTGATTACATTACAAGCTGAATTACATTATATTCCATCAAACGCAGCCTAAGTATCCACCATTGATGACCACAAGAGTGTACCATGGAAAAATAATACCTCATGAAATCATGGATCTCCAAACTTTCACTAATTATAATGGAGTTAGTCAAGGATCTCCTTGAACCTCTCATGAAGTTTACTTATAGTTTCCCTGTCTTTTATGGTACCCTTCTGCAATTGACTTAAAAATAAATCTCTTTTTAACTATTTTAGAGTCACAAGTACTTTCATGAAGCTTAATTACCTTCTCCCAAGGTTCCTTGCTGCTCTTGGAAGATCCCACTCTGTTGAGTTGGTCCTGTGCCAACACTCATTGCAATGTTAGCATCGCTTTTTTATTGGCCTATGTCGTCTTCTTCATATCTATGTTCCACTTATTAGACTCGAGGATGTCTTCATCTTCACGCCTTCCTTCACAATAAACTAAATATTAATAATTTGTCAATATTTAAGCTATATTTCATTTTACCTTTTCAATATGCAAAAGTTGATATTGTTAAGGAACAGAGCCTCGCGATACTATATCCCTCTTGAGCTTCATCTCCTCAAAAATTGTATATGCAAGGCGATTAGCTCTACACAAGTGGTTGGCCTTTAATACGACTTATTGGGTTATCAGAGAGGCTAGAGGGGGTGATAGCCTTCATTTGACATGGATCTTATTTCTAGCTACAATATTAGTTTGCGTAGCTACAATATGCAAAATATAAAACAAAAATGAATAAGCAAGTCGAGACAAATCAACAAGAGCGTTTAATGTGGTTTGACAGTATCAGATGCACCATCCTAGTCCACCTATGATTCTACAAGTCGATCACTCATCCAATGCACCACTAAATTTCTCCATCTTAGCAGACAATCGGACGTGAAGAAACCTTTTATAATATCTTCTTACAATGATGGAAGTTAAATTAAGATTCCAAATGAGAGCGCAAAAGAGCTACGTGTTTTAGCACAAAAGATAAATATACAAACTCTCTCCTTGTCATTCTCAAGCCTCCACAAGCTCCAATTTATGATGGGACTGAGAGATACTCAAGGGTGAATAAGCTCTCGCTTTGAATCGATTTTGTCTCTACAAGGAGTTCTTGCAGTGGAAAATGTAAACAAGAAAATTCAAAGGAAGAATAAACAATTACAAATCAACACAATTAATTTAACAGTTTGACAGATCCATGGATAGACCACCCTCTTAACTTCCACTATCTTATCTCCTCAACACGAATCTGAAGGTAGAGAAACATCTTATGCTTCTTCTTACAAAAAAAACCTTGAAGAAAGGATTTGAGCACTTTAAGAAGAGATCTTAGCTTGGGTGATTCCAGATCACTAAGGTCCCTTATCTATAATCTTAGCTTTTGATGCAAGCACGCCCCAAATAGTTATGACATAATATTTTGATGTTTCAGCAAAGAAATTAAATTAGACCTTTGTCTTGTAACTTAATGTGTGTTTGAGTGTATAAAGACTTCCAAGAACACACATGAAATTTAGAAAGCTTGTGACTTACCATGGCTAAGGTGACACGCTCAATGACTTAAATACAAAGAAATCGAAGAAGATTGCACAAGGCCGCAAAGGGACCACAAGATAAGAAGCGTCAAAGAACAACAAGGACAACAATCGATTTAGGTCAATTACAAATAGGGGTGAACATTCGATTAATTCAGTTTATTTGATATTAATTTTGTATAATTTTATTTTATTTATCTTTAAAATAAATTCCATATTAATTCAATTAATTCGATTAATTCAGTATTAATTTTGTATAAACTCTAATTCAATTCGGTTAGTTAAAATAAAATCGGTTTCGGTTAATTCAATTAATTAACTACCGAATTAACCGAATGCTCACCCCTAACTACAAAGGTCAAGACATGAACGATGACATATGAAAAAGATAAGAGTTCGTACGAATCTAGGGAATAAAGTAACATAACCAAACAAAAGATGACCAAGAGGTGAAGTTAAACAATAATGGTAAAACACCAAGGTGAGCTATGCGAGTTACGAGATATCTACACTTGGGGTGACACTATAATTCATCGTAGGCGGACTCAGATTTAGAATTGGTTGTAATGAGATGCTACTCGAGTGATATTGGATATTAGTGGATTATTGGTGAGAAGGGGAAAATCAAAAACCCTAAAGTTCAAGGTTTGAGGGTTGCACCTGTTGAGAAGGTTGCACCAATCAAGTGATGTGAAATCTAGCTAATTGGTGGAGCATTTGACTCATGGGGCAATTGACTAACGCTGAGGAGGCAACAACTAACCAATTGACAGCACATTAGATTATATCACAAGATTTTGAAAGCTATAAAAGGAGGGTTCAAGGGAGGCTTCAAAGTTATACACCTTAAGCATTCACTTGTAATCTCATTATGTAATTTTAAGTTGCGAGCGGTTTCTCACTTCCAATAGAGATAAAGTTACCAACTTTTCGAGAGTGATCCACCACCATGTTATATCTATAGAGATAAAGTTAGTACGACTATTCTTGTTGAATTAAAACATATGAGGCTCTTTCAGTCAACTGATTCTATCATCCAATTGACTCAAACTAAAATAGAAACCACTTCTATTCTCAAGCAATGAGTCATCATTTGATCACATCGTCAACACGCAAAGTCAACCACATCGACTTTGACCTAAATTGCATGTTAGTAGAAAACCCCTACCAAAATTCTATCTCTCGTCTCATATGTCCTTCAACCGATAGTGTTTTATTCCTCCAGTTCAATTCAATAAGCCTCCAACCTTCAAGAGTTGTTCAATCCAAGTTCATTAAGTTAGTATCCCTCTGAAATGATCATCGATCGTCATCCCTCTGAAATGATCGTCAACTTTGCAAGTTGGGATTTCACATGCAAGGAGCCCACCTTCAAGACACCACTTGCTAGACCACCGGTCTGGATTTCAGTCCTTCATCTACCAAGAACTTTACCTTTGGAATTTTACTTGCCAAGCCTCTAGTCGAGCCTTTACCTATAAGAGACCCAACTTCAAGATTCCACTTGTCACTCCTCCGGCTGGGATTTCAATCCTCTAGTTGAGACTTCACCTACCAAGAGCTCACCTTTGAGACTTCACTGGTCAGACCTCCACTTCAGGACTTCCCTTGCTAAACCTCCAATGCGGACTTCACCTACTAGGAACTCAGCTATAGGACTTCCCCTTATTAGACCTCCAATTAGCATTTCACCTATCAATATGGCCAAGTTTCATATTAAATAGGTCGATTATAACACATCAAATCAATTTTTATTTAACTTAAACATTATATTACTGATTTAACCAACCGCATCAAAACTAACCAAGTATAAATGCATTTAGAAGACGATTGTGCGTATAGAATCTTCCCAATTGCTTTAAAAGGGATGTGGCTCTTGTCCCTCTTTAAGTTTTTAATTTCCTAGAAATATCAAAGGAAGTTATTAAATTTTTAAAAAAATTAGTAATTATCTTTCTTATTTCACCCTCTGGAGAACATTAGTGTAACTTGTAATCTTTCATTTACACAATCACCAACAACCAAGTTTTATCCTACTATATAGTCGGCTATATGAATCTTTCTATGTCATTGGACTTTGTCCCCTATTATATCATCATCTATATTTAAATAAAATTTATCTTATTTTATTGCTGCTAACTAAGTCTTTTTTAGTTTTCCATTTCCTCATTTGATGTGCATATTTGTCATAGTTTCATATTGCCTAACTGGAGCATTTATTGGTCGTCTAAGTACATGTTTGTATGAACTAAAACGAGTCTCTCAGAGTTTTCCCATAATAGATACAACTTCGGCCTTTTTTCTAATGCTCTCAATTTTATTCTATACATCCTCATAGTCCACACATCCACCTTAACATTTTTATCTTTACAACTCGCATCTTCTGCTCATATGCTCTAGTCATAACTCAATATTCTTATATAACATAGTAGGTTTAACCGTCGTTTTCTTAGAACTTCCCTTTAAGTTTTAGCGGCACTTTATGATCACATAAAATAATCGATACTCTCCTTCATTTTAATCATAATGTTTATATTCTATATAAGACATCTCTCTCAATTCCTCCATCATTTTGCAAAGACAATCCTAAATATTTAAAGTTCTCAGTTTCAGATAACTCGCCATCTCATATCTTAATAATTGTCTTATTATGTCTAATATTGTTAAACTTAAATATCATATATTATGTCTTTACCCTACTAAGTCTAAAGCCTTTCAATTTTTGTGTTTCCTACCAAAATTCTAGTTTAGCATTTACTTCTTCACATGTCTCATCTAATAATAATAATAATAATAATAATAATAATAATAATAATAATAATAATAATATGTGCACCGTATGTTAAATGTGTTCAGTGAGTTTGTTCATAATTAGTGTAAAAATATAAGAACTTAGAGTTAATCCTTATTGTAACCCTATCATTATTAGAAATGTTTATTCATCTGAATTTCTCTTGAAACTCTATCATAAGTTTTTTCAAAGTCAATGAATATCATATGTAGATCTTGTTTTTCTTCCGATATTTTTTGCCTAAGAAGATGTAAAGCTTCTATTGTCAACATTCTAAGCATGAACCCTTCTTGTTTCAAACTCATAACTACCCTCTCATATTCCTTATTTTTCACTACGACATGCTCATTTAGACCCCCTCCTACTAAAATCATTTAATTTGGAAAAATATTTTATAATACTTTCATCTAGGTCGTCCCAAAATCCTGATTTGGTATATTCATATAATCCTACTTAAGGTACATATATGCTAATTACGTATATAGTTTTTTAGATCGAAAAGCGTTAGAAAGAGTGAATAACGCTAGTGTCTTTTTTCACATTTTTCGTAAAACACGAGTTAAAGCAACGGAAAAGAGATAAAAAAAAAGAATATGACTAACACTTTACTTGGTTCAGAACTTATGACGATTCCTCCTCCAAGGCTCACGGTCGTCAATTGCTTTCGTTGGCCAATTCACTAATAAATATGAATAATTACAAGTATAGAATGACAATAATTTAAGAATTGTAAATGAAATTATACCGACAACTATAGATTTGAAGATTCATGCTTTCGGTTGTCGGAACAGGGTTACAATGTTGGAGAGTCATCTTTCGAGCAGCACGCAAGAGCGAAAGTCATTGGAATTGATGTGCTGGAGCTGCTAGTTCGAAGCCTTTTATAGCACCATTCCCGGGTGCCTGGACCTGGTCCAGGCACCTCCACCTGGGCTGACGTCACATTCTCCCGTCTAAAATTTATCCAGCAAGTTTTATCTATGTCCAGGCACCTGGACCGGTCAGGGCGCCAGGACTATGGCGTAGGCTGGCCAATCGAAGGGCTCCAACTCAGTTTCACCCACGCTAAGTTCGCCCGAATTAGGGTGCTTGGACCAAGTGCGCTAGGACCGGTCCGGGTGCCTAGATATCCTTTTTCCGGCCAACCTTCCAGCTTCAATTTCCTCTTCCACACTTCTAACTTCAATATTCTGCGCCATAGAGTTAGTACAATAAGAAAAATACAGTATTATTATTGAATTTGACAGCCCCAGGACTGTCCAGTTCTAACTTTCGGATTTTCCATGAAACCCTAGGTCGAACTAATGCATATTGTTCCCTCTCGGGGAACGCGTCCTCACCTACTCCTCTCAGGAGAGTTTACCTGTTGTCAAACCGGTCCTTCAGACCGTTTGGACTTTTGATCTGCGACCTTGACTCAGGACTTCTGCTGGACGTCCAATCCTTGACCCGTCTAGACTTCCACCTGGTTTACGGGATCCCAGGGGTTTTTCCTTGTCTAAGCTCACTTAGAACTTTCCTGCACACTCAGTCAAGACTTAGTAGATCACAACACATCTTAACTTTAAACCCTTTGTCATTATCAAAACCAGGTTCGATTACCTAGTGCTTTCAGCACCAACAGTTTCTTTCGTCACTACTTTTATCCTTTAAGGAAATATTTACAACAATACTCACTCTATTTCTTATTTTACTCTTTCCTATGTACCATAACTTAAAACATAAGTTTTCTATCATCTTTGTCTTCTCTCTTACCCATTTTATCTCTTGTACGTACAAAATACTAATTTTCTTTCTAATCATCGTATCTACTACCTCCAATGCTTTTCTAGTGAGGGTTCCTATGTTCTAAATTTTAGACTATTAGTTTTTTTATAATATTTATTCTTATAAAACCTATGGTGTGAGAACTCTTGCCTATTTAACTCTACATCCAAGTTCTCACAGAGGTATAGCAGTCCTTGCTGATACTTTACGGTATCAGCAACTTGAACTCTTGCATATTTAACACTACACTTGAGTTGTCCTTGCCGAGAAGTGAGAGTCAGACCTTGTAACACATTCCTTCTGGGGAACAACCTAGCATTAACACAATAGTTTAACGGATTTAAACATTTTCCTTAGTTTAACATTAGTTAGCAACCTAACACAACCTTCGTCCTTTGTCTGAACTTGGGACCAGCCATGATGGGTTAATTTGTCAAGGGTGGAGTTCACTATCTATAGACAATTAAAAGTGTTTTCCATAATAACCATGCTTGGTAAGTGTCCCAGGATAATGATCCTTTCGAGAATGAAACTTGGCAAAGTTTGTGATGCACTCCCTTTCAATCCTTTGAGTTAGAGTGAAGAAAAAACACGAACCATCACACATTACCACATGAACTATGGTAGAGAGCTAGCCAATTATTATGAGTGTAGTAGCAAGCACAAAACTAGAGTGATAAACATTTATGTTAATCACAGTGTGTTTTTTCCTTGCTGAACCCACAGAACTAGAGTAATCAACATGAATGTCAATCAGTGTGTTTATTTTCCTTATTGAACCCCATTGTAGGGATTCGAGTTGAGGAGTGTCAAGGTCACCCACAATGTTCATAAGGCACAACAACAAATTCACGATCAAACACAATGATTCTAACTATCCAACATACACAAACACCATTGATATGGTACATGGAGTAGCTTTCAGAGCAACCAATTATGAAAGTGTAAATAAAATGTGAAAAAAAAAAATCCTCAAAGCACGAAATATATTTATTTTTAAGTTCATTTAAATGTTTCTGATGACATATTAGATCATTCAAGTAAAAAACAATGATTTATCAAAGTAAACAAATAATAATACAATTCACTATGTTTCAGATTAAACTGAAACATGAAGTTAAAATGTTTTTCAGTTAAATACAACATCAGAAAATGCAGAAAATAATTTCAGTAATTTTCCAAGAAAAACTTGATTAATTTTAAAATGATTCCAATGAGAAATAGAGAACCCAAATTTACTTCAACAATTCAAAACAACATGAATAAATCAACATCAGAGGAATTGAAGCATCATGTGTAGTTGGCATTTCAACTTTAGATTTGCAGTAGTTGTCAATAGTGAATCCTGTAAGCTCACAGATGGTAACAAGCAAAAACGTATGGCAATATATGACTTTTTATTTCAGACCTAAGAAAATATATAATCTTTTCTTCACTACTTTTAAGTATGTATTTGAATTCAGAACATAAAATTGATGACAGAGAATAAAGACAGAATATTTTTGACATAATTGTAGTTAATGAAACAGTCAATCAGTAATTATTTGTTTGGTGAATTGAAATACTTTGAGAAATAATCATATTATTGAATAATAATACAGTAAATTGATAATAATTTGCAAAAACAACTAGAGGCTGTGGCTTATGAGTATTCAATGGTTTAGTTATGTCAAACGAACCAAAAATGATACACTTTCATCTTGTAGAGGTTCAGTTCTGGCTAGGTTAGCTGAAGAAGCTCGCACTGGAGCAACACTCATCAGTCAAACATGGATTTCTTTTGAATCTCATGAAGTGATCAAGCATGAAATTAATATTACCAGCTTTGTTAATTTACTAAAAGAAATAATAAAGACATAATCAGGAGCCTTGAACATCTCAAACGTTATAAATAAAATAAGCTTGTTAGTGTACTTACAAATTATGTTTTAAAATTCAGAAGATAAAAACTAAACAAGGAGAGGGACTCCGAAGTATATAAAGTTAGTCCCTTCAGAAGCTTATATAGTTTCCCATATTTCATATAAACAAGCTTGTAATTTGTGAACATATTTGCTCATAAGGCCTGTGCATGAACACAAACCACAGCTGTCATAGCCAACTACAATAAGCTTTCTTTTAGGTAAGTTTGCTCTGTTTGCAGCCAAAATTATGGAAGTGTGTTTTATTATGAGTTCCATGATTGCCCAAGTTAGATATTAATATAATGCTTGCTTCCGTGACCAAAATTTAGCAATAATTTGCATGAACAACAATGGCTTATTTTCAGAAGGCTACTAGAATTGCAAGATGGTAAGGTTGCTGGTTTCTGAGCAGGTAGCCCATGATTTGAGCCATGGAAGAAACTCATTACAGTATAATGGCACGATGGTGGGGGTTTTATTTTCTTTTCTTTTCATTTTTTTTAGCTAGATTGCCCTTTTGTTTAACCTATCTTTTAATTCTTATATTATAGTCAAGACTCAAGAGGGCTATTACTTCCTGAAGTATGCAAGCAAAATGGTTTATTTTAATAGTGCTAGCATTGGCAACAGTGGTAAGGTTGCTGAATTATGAGCAGGTGGTCCATAATTTGAGCCATTAACAGAAGCAACCTCCTTTATGTATGATGGCAAGATGGTGGGATCTTTTGAGCTAGATTGCTGTTTATTGTGAAGACGCCTATTGTTTCATGATGCATGTAAGTAATCCCCCTATCATTAATGAAATTTACAGCAATCAAGCATCTAACTAATACTTGTTAGTAGCTTGAACATTAAATAGGCACAGCCATGCTTATGCTTGAACTCCAGCATGGTAAACAAAATAATGTAGAACAGATTAACCAAAGATCATTATGCAGTGGATCTACTATAATAACATTTTAGATCAATTATAACAGAAGCAAAATAATGAAAATGCCCAAAGCAACTCGTATAAGTTAAAACTGAGCTTTACTAGAAAATAAACTAGGATTCAATAATATCGAAAATATGCTAAGGAAAAATGAAAATTACATGACCTCTATCTTCCAAGTAGTTTTCCAAAAAAGCTCAATGTTTTCTGATTGATTGAGACATCAGAAGTGCATGGCATGGTGGCTCAACAAAGGAGCGGTGGTACTCCTAAATGGATACAAATACAACTGAAGACCCAAAGTATTCTTTTAACTCTGTGGATCGTGGGCACATCATGGATGCAACAAACAGCTAGAACAATAGGTTACAATGGTGTAGTAGTGGAAATTGTCTCAATGTTCGATGGTTTCAAGCAATATAGGCTACCGTGAAGAGCTTCAAGCACAATGAAAATAATGTAAAGGTATAAAGGACTTACAGAAGAAATACAAATGGGCAGAGTTCAGTCCCCCTTTGAAAATGTTTCACAGCTTCCGTCACTGCCACCTGCAGCTGAAGAGGCTTCGAGGCCTCTACCTTCAACCACAAAGCCCCTCTCGATGGCGTAATCCACAAAACTATATAAAGGCAGCACCTTCTCTCCATACTTGTCCTTGAAATTCTCCAGCTCCGTCTTGGCCTTCGCCCTAACTTCTTCCACCAATTCTAATGCGCGGTCCATTCCAACCGCCTTGACGACGCTAGCATTGCTCCTCATCTTCCCTGTGCCTCCGTTGGACTCCATCAGCACGTCGTCCACCAGCTGGTAGAGAACCCCAACAGCTCGACCATAACGCCGCAGAGCTTCGAGCTCCTGGTCGCTAGCACCGCCAAGCAGCCCCCCGCATACCGCCGAGCACTCGGCCATCTCTCCGAATTTCTTCTCCAGTACCAGGAGAATCTCCTTCTCACTTCCAGCTGCGGCGCCTGACAAGTCGAGAAACTGGCCGGCCGCCATTCCGGTGGACCCGACGGCGCGCGCGATCTCCGTGAGAACGAGAGGGATGATGGACAGCGGGACGGGGTCGGGCGACGGGGTATGGGTAACGATATGCTGGTAGGCGAGGGGAAACAGTGCATCGCCGGCGAGGACAGCCATGTCGACTCCGAACAGGGCGTGGGCGGAGGGATTGCCGCGTCGGAGCAGGGAGGCGTCCATGCAGGGTAGGTCATCATGGACGAGGGAGGCGGCGTGGACCATCTCGAGTGCGCAGGCTGCAGGTAAAGCAGCAGAGCGGAGGCCGCCGACGAGCTCGCAGGAAGCGATGCACATGATGGGCGGCGCGCGCTTGGCTCCGGGGGAGAGAACGACGTGGCGAATCGCCTTGTGGATGCTCTCCGGGTATCGGATGGGAACGGCGGCGTCGAGCGCCTCTTCGATCTGGGAGATCAGGGTAGTCCAGTAGGTGCGTAGATCGAAGGAGGCGGAAGCAGCGGCGGAGGAGCAGCGGACATGGAGAGACACGGAACGGGGTCTGCGGAAAAGGAGGGGAGACGGGGGCATTTTGGTAGCGGAGAGGCTGGGAGAGGGATAAAAGAGAGAGGCGGAGAAGGCCATCGCAAATTGGAGACGATGAGGATGAATGATTATGATGGCAGATTTGCTTCATAGATTAATGCCGTGGATATGATTCCATGATAGTCCCCTCGGGTGTCTTCTCGGGGCGGTGCGATGGTTAAGGTATGGGAGGTTGCCACATGAGGTCTAGAGGTCGAAACTCAGCGTGCCCGAGCATATACCTCCCCCATGTCTTAACCAT
>JBAMIB010273312.1:0-11737 GCA_037177415.1 Kaempferia rotunda | reverse complement strand
GTCAATGTCGGATCCAAAATAAATTTAGATATATATTGTACACTTTGGGCCTAAGCCTTGATGGTCTTTTTCTTATAAATTCATAATTTTTCCGCAACCCCTCAAACAAAGGACCATGGGTCTCCTCAAGTGGAAAGTCTAACCGTTTGATGTCTGATTCTCAAGGACTTCCTACCCCTCGGTCCAATCGATCTACTAAGACTTCCTGCTTAGTGTCTGATCCTCTTGATTCGGACATCCACCCACATGGTTCGATTGGATCATGACTTTTATGCACAGTCGGTAGATATCTCTACAATGACATGTTGTCCACTTTGGATTTTTTTGCTCTTGGGCTCTACCCAAAATGTCTCATACCAATAGAGACATCTTTTTCTTATAAACCCATAATTTTTCCCATGTGTTTTCGATATGGGACTATGTTTGTAACCTTTTAACCCTGCAACCTCCAACCCAACAGTCAAGGCTTAGGCGGAGAAATTCTGTCACAATAAATTGTCTTACTTTGGATGTGGTTCTTGAAGATGATTTTAGACTACCATTAATTTGGTTCCATATGTCAATGGACGTCTATCAAGTCAACAGGATAGTTTACCAGTTTACCTCATGTTGAGCTTTGTCAAAAGTACCATTATGTCTGGTTTATTTTCATTGATGAATTGTTTCATGAAATTGTTGTTTTTTCGAACAAAAACTATATGACTTACTGAGTCATATGTTAGAAAGATATCCAATTCCACACATGTTTGGTCATAAAAATGGGTTATCTCATTCTCTTGAATGTCCAGAAAAATTTCATCGCTAGATTTCTATTGTTACTAGTGATTATATAAATATATACTAATATCCATTCTGTTAGGTGTTTGACTGAATCCACTCTTCTGACTTGCATTTCAGTCTGATAATACAACCAAAGTGCTTGTTTAATGATGCTGATTTTCTTTTGGATGGGAAAGTTTTAATTTGGAGCTTTGATTTTGGTCATAATTTTATTGTATAATGTCATGGATAGGTATTTGCCGAAGGTCTTCAACAAATTTCAAGAAGCAGAAGGATTTCTCTTCCTTCAAGATGATATGATTCTTAATTATTGGAACTTGCTTCAAGCCGACAAGACGAAGCTATGGATAACAAACAAGGTATTACCTAGTTTCCTTTTTTGTTGATTTATTCATACGGTATACATCAAGCAGTCTTACCATTTGCTTCATTCAGGTTCCTGAATCATGGGTTTCAATTTCTACTGATGGAAATGATACAGATTGGCATGTCAGCCAAGCAAATTTAGTTAAGAAAATTGCAGACAATTTCCCAGTTCATCTTCAGACAAGTTATAAAGAAAGTGTGACCGAGGGGAAGCTAATCATTTGCAGCAGTGAGATATTCTACATTCCCCAAAGATTTGTTACTGACTTCTCTGACCTCGTGGGCATCATCGGAGATCTCCATATTCATCACCGGATTGCTGTGCCAGTGTTTTTCCTCGCAATGGATTCACAAGAAAATTTTGATTCCAAAGCTCTAGCGACAGTTGTTTATAAGACACAACCACATGCAAATGATTCATTTATGAGCTCTTACACCGCCCAAGCTCCCGCCGTCTATCCGCTGAAGGTGCGCAACGAATACGATTTTATCAAACTAATAAGAGTGATGGCTTCAGGGGATCCCCTTTTGCTGGAGCTGGTATGAGTGGCTACTTGCTGAGGCTCATCAAAGAATGGCCAAAGTGATTTTCCATGTTTCACCACGTTCAGTTAGAGCCCGGCGTATGCTGCCTCTGTACTTCATTGTCTTCATTCCTATTTTCAATTTTATTTTTTTTTGTATGTTGTAATGTTATTCGCTTGCAAATGAGTGATCTTTTAGCAACTTCTTTGTTCAATTTAAAATGTTGTAAATGATATCACGTTGAGATGTGGCCTGCTCTAAATTCAGACATTGGGCCATTAGTTGAACATGGCAAAGCAGAAATGTTTGTTAGAGATCATGAGAAGTTGCTAGTCTTGAAACTTGTATATAGAATGTTGATAGCAAACTGAAATGAGCAGATGATGCATCATCATCTACGAAGATTTATTTTCTGCAGTCCTTTTTTTCCTTCCTAATTTCTATTTTTGTTCTTCAAAATTACACATGGTGTATTGATCTCTTAAGAACATCAGCAATAAAGTCTTATTCTACTATGTGGGATTGGATATCTCCCAACGAAAATATAAAAAAATTGCAACTTATATACACTACGATGGACAAAACCGTACAACAAATTCAGCAAGGAAACTAAATATCGTTTGTGCAAGTACACAACAAATGTTTAACACCCACAATGTTTTGACAATAGATAGGAACCACACTATGAATATCTTAAATAAAACGAACACCCACCAATTATAGGAACGACATTGTGAATATCTTAATAGGGCGTTTGGAGTACACTGGGATCAACTTATGCCAAATTATGACCCTTTGTTAAACCAAACATGATGTACAAAACAATGGGTTGCACACCACTTGTATCTGTGTTGAAAGCATACATGATAAGACGGAAAATGAAGCGCATATGGTAGCTGTACAAGTGCTGCTTCTTCTGTCCTGATGTGAATTGTTGATTTAGTTGCATTGACCATAGACAATGTAGGCCGTCGATGGCACTGTGGCAACTAAGGAGAATTATTCTGCCACTCGAAGTACCTTGAACTCGATATATCCATCTGTTTTTACGACATTGTTCAAGCAGATTGCAGCGACATGCCTCTTTTTGCTTTTATTTTCTCAAACTCAGTACATGCCTCTGGTGTCTCTTCTTCACTTGGAGGTACAAGTTGCCAGAATAGAGGGAGATAAGCCTCCCACTCGCTCAAAATTGCAGCACCTTTACTGCTACCAGTTTTTTCCTAGCAAAGTTAAGTTGAAGAATTAGACCTCACTATATATATATCCTTATTTTTAGAGCACAATGATGTGTTCATTCTTACAACATGAGCTTCAATCAAGCTTTTCAGCTGCATTTGTCCAGCAGGTGCATTAACCCTTTGAATCTTTACTATCTCCTTGTTAACCTGTCACAAACGGATAACTATAAACATACCTGATTGTGATGCATGGAATAAAGCATGGAATCCAACTGCTCATTTGTAATGTTCAAATAGAAAACTAATTATGCATGCATTCAAATGCAAGATTGGCAAAACTAGCACGCATTGCTAATGACACTAGACAGGTGAAATTTCTGTTTGTGTGATTAGAAGCATCTAAGGAGGATAGCCATGCATAGTAATGTAATGTTCAAACTATTATGCATGCATTCAAATGCAAGACTGGCAAAACTAGCACGCATTGCTAATGACACTAGACAGGATAAATTTCTGTTTGTGTGATTAGAAGCATCTAAGGAGGATAGCCATGTATAGTAATGTAATGTTCAAACAGAAAACTAATTATTCATGCATTCAAATGCAAGACTGGCAAAACTAGCATGCATCGCTAATGACACTAGACTGGTGAAATTTCTGTTTGTGTGATTAGAAGCGTCTAAGAAGGATAGCCATGTATAGTTATTGTATGTTTTCCAATAGCAAGACAGAATGATATTGAGAGTTGAGCACATTGAGAGAATCAAGAAATATTTAGCGTAACTTAATACCACAGTGATCCAGTTATATACATTTTCCATTACTCGCAATCACGAGTGTTGAACATCCATTTCATTTCAAATTCTATTTAATCCTGATCTAGGTTGCAACAGGTGCTTAAAGCTTTTTATTAGTCTTGACATTTTAAGGTCCTTGCAAAGCAGAGAAGTGACAACTTGTCACGAATATCCTTATTGATTTGAATGCGATAATACTCAAATGCTATCTGCACACCAAGATCTGAATTATTCTAGATTCACTATTCTTTATTGATACTCCACAACTTTATGAAGGTAGTTTTAACAGGAAAAATGCTACTGTAGGCCAAGTTTCTAAAATACTAATGTTCATCTGTACAAGTTGATAGAGCATCTATTCAGAAGCAAAATTGAAAGAAAGTAGGAAAACTTTGTACAAACCTTGGGAATAAGAGTGTCATCCTCGTCAAGTATATATGCTAAACCACCAGTCATGCCAGCAGCAACATTTCGACCCACTCTGGATTAACATGTTTCTATTATTAGACAAGTCATCTATGTGAAACAAGGAACTAGGGAGAAGAAATACTCACTTTCCCAGTACCACCACACAACCACCAGTCATGTACTCACAACAATGATCTCCAGTGCCCTCAACTACAGCTTCAGCAAGAGAATTTCTAACAGCAAACCGTTCACCAGCTTTGCCTCTAACGAAAACTTGACCACCAGTTGCACCGTATAGGCAGGTGTTACCTACAATTGTAGCATCCTCGGGGATGAATCCAGTACCTTCAGCAGGTGCTACAACCAGCTCTCCACCAGCCATACTCTACAAAAGTATAATTAATGCACATCTCAATCAACAAAAGAAAAAAAGCAAGTTCACTTGGGGCTAGAGAGTGCTGCACCTTTCCTACATAGTCGTTAGATTCTCCAATTAGTCGAATATTCATTCCAGGAGTAAGGAAACACGCAAAAGATTGTCCAGCACTTCCAGTAAATCTGGGCATAATAACATCCTATTACTCTATTTCAGTCAATGTTAAATGTCAATATACATACATAGAAATCATACAACATACGTGATGTTAAGCTGTCCTGCAAAACCAACATCTCCATATTTCTTTGCAACAACACCAGCTATGCGACCACAAACAGCTCGATCAATGTTATATATCTTAAAAATTTTGTTGACCACCTTCTCATTCTCGATGGCATCAGATATCTGCACAGTATTTTTAGTACAACTTTTGCATTAAAGGAACTACACCAATTGTACCATCACTACAAGGCTTTAAGATTCATGCACAAGGTAGTATCTCGATGTCATTAGGAACTAGAATTAGAAGTGAAATGATGTTTGTCAACATCATTTACATGTGCTTGAAGCTCAGGACATGGGAACTACAAGGATTCATAACACGCACTCAAGCACACACTCATGATGTTACATGCAATAGCAACTAGGTGCTAGAGAAGTATGCACATGATTTAAAATATCGATCCGTTTCAGAGTTCCGATTTATGATTGGAACCATATGATTTCGGTACCGTATCGTTTCGTGCGGTGCTGATATGATTTCAATATTTTTTAAATATAAAATATATTAATTAAAATTAAAAAAAATAATCTAAATATTTAAAAAATTAAAAATACAAGGGTATGAGTGGGAATAATGTTGAGTCTAAGTAATAGAGGGTGATATGGCTAAGGATAAGATATTGGGACAAATCATGTAGGATAGCAGCATAATGACAAATAGGGAGATATCAGATATGTTTGTGAAAAAAAATTACACAACTATTTGTAACAAAAATATTTTTAAGGCTTATGTGCTTTAGTAGCTGATTAAATATATAGATTAGTCTAAGGCAAATGAAACTATTAGTGAAACCTACTATAGAATTTGGTAAGGCAAATGAAGATTTTGCATGCAAGCTTATGAACCATGGCATTGACGTTATTTGAATTTTTAGGCAAATAAAAAAGTTAAACGACTTCATTCTTTACCTCAGGATCAGAAAGTATGATTTCATCGAGAACAGGTCCATTTGTATGAACAGCTTGATTTCTTATCTCAGAACTGGTCCATTTAGGTACACCAACATTCTGTAAAAATAAATTTAGGGATTAGTAAGAAATAAAACAAGTTTAATTGACACAAGAGTTCATTACATACAGATAGGAAGTAACTGGGATCAAGATGTTGTGTTTTTGTCAAAGAGATATGTCTCGGCCTTAACAAATTTGTCCGCCCAATAATGTCATCTAATTTCTCATATCCAAGTTGTGCCAAAACGGCCCTGACCTGGCCAAAAAATTTAGGGAAAAAAGAATTGAACTAGGAATTGCAAGAAAAAACAAACAAATAAATAAAACTACGAATTTATAGAGATTATAATGAATGATTACTTACAAGTCAGGTGGAAATACATTTTCAAGCTTAACTAAAAGGAAATTTACCTCTTCTGCAACATACAAGAAATAGTTCACAAGATCTCCCGGAACCCCGGGAAAACGAGCCCGAAGCTCTTCTCTCTGAAATGTTTAACAGTATATTTTTCATGTATAGACAAACAACAATGAAATTTAAAGGGAAATGTTCAAACAAAAAATACAAAAAATAAGAATATTGTTATTACCTGACTGGCAACACCAACAGGACAATTGTTAGTGTGGCAAATACGTGCCATGACACAACCAGTAGCAATCATAGCCACAGACCCAAAACCATACTCGTCAGCACCCATGGCAGCAGCCATGAGAACGTCAATTCCACTCTTAAATCCACCATCAACTCTAAGGATGACTCTTTCTCGCAGACCATTTTGAATAAGTGTCTGGAAAATATCAATTGTTGATCACATGGAGAAAACAGAACAAAACATTTTAAGGACCTAGTGCAGAAGTATTTGAAAACCTGATGGGTTTCAGTTAAACCAAGTTCCCAGGGTCCTCCGGCATGTTTAATTGAGCTTATAGGGCTTGCTCCAGTTCCCCCATCATGTCCAGAAATCTTGTCAAGAAAACAACTTTGCTTTAATCATTTTCTGGATACAATTTATGCACTGGTGGTTTTACACATAAACAAATTTTTATAACCATAACATTCAATGAAAGAATCCAGTGGAAACAAAAGATATTACAATATCCATACAAAAAATCACAAGGCACAAATTTGTCCAATTAATTTGCGCACTAGTGGTTTATGCACATTGACAAATTTTTATACTGATCAAAGCATTTAATGAAAGAATCCAGTGGAACAAAAATGAGAAAACAGTATTCACAGGAAAGATCTCAAGACACAAATTTGTCCAATTGATTTGGGATGATCTTTTGAAGGTCAAAAACAGGCATTTGCAAGCATTGAATTCAGTAATCATTTTAATAAAAGTAAGCATTCTGCAGCACTGGCAAGCAAGAGCTATGGAACTCTCCTGTTGATGATGAATACTTTTTTTCATTATAAAATAAAGCTACAATTAAACTATGGTTCCTTGATAACATGTGGTGCAGATCGACAACAGTTAGGAAGATGATGTTGCTTGGCCTGGTGAGGCAAGGGAACATGGACCAAATAAGTTGTGGACATCCATCTGCTGGTCGAATATGAGGTTGCTGATTTCCGTTTGTCTACTAGTCTGCAGAGAAGAGAAAATGCCGGATGGACAAGCTGCAAGCCTCCATCAAAAGAAAAAGAGATAAATCATTGTAATTCAATTTCTGCTCAAAGACCTCACTCATCCTGTGACTTTGTGGTCACCACAAGAAGAGTGTAGGTCAATAGATCCATGGAGGAGAAAAAGCTTCCAGACAAGATGTTGGCCTCCATCGAAAAAAGAGAAAACCCCCATCTTCCATCTTCTACTTGGTGATCTCCACATTGCAACTTCACACTCATCGGTTAGCAATAGGATGAGTAGGTCAGTCAGTGGAGTTAATGTTTCCTCTGTTGTGTGTTGTGCAGCACAGAACAATTTCAATCTCTGAATCCAACAATTACAAGAAGACACAAATTTACAAAATGAGCAACCAAAAGGCTTCCAGCTAAGGTTGGGAGTTCGAATTTGTATAGCGGCATTATTAGGAAGGGTTTGAGCTTATCACTCCCGCTTCAAGTAAGGATTATATCACATGCTATGTGGTGTGGAGAGACACCTCGGGGTCAAACACCAACATAAGGATTTCAGAGATGAGCAAACCCTACACAGTGACCATCTTCTTAAAATCACCATGGAAGAAATGTGGTTCTCTCAATATGCATTCTGATAGGTAAAATCAAAATCTCTGATTTCTTCTTAGGCAGGCAAGTGTTAGTGCAACAATGCACCCAAGTGGTCGAGTCAACCAAGTTGTTTTGATGTGTTTGGAAAAGGGTAAATTAAGTAAATAGGAACTTAATTGAGTGCATATGGAGATCACAAAGCTCATAGCTTGACATGGTCAAGTTGTTATGATTGACTTGATGTAAAGACCTAGAGAGCAAGTATTTAGGCAACATCACTGAGGGATGATGTGAGATTGAAGACGTAAAAGCTATGTGAGCTATGAGAGACTACGTACAAGTGATTGTAATTTTGGGTTTATGCTTTTGAGATGATATCCAGTGACTATAAAAACTCTATGATCATGGAACAAATTGTTCTGGGTTGTACAGTTAAATTCAATCTTGAGTGTTGCATAGGTTTATGAAGCATACGCCATTTTAAATAGAAATCTCTGATCAAATTCACTTGACTGAAGGTAACCTCAATTGCATGGAGTGTTTAGTTGACTCGGTAGTCTATTGAAAACTCTATATACAGAGAACCAAAAGTTTTTGTTCAGGCTCCAAGCAAATTCAGTTTACTTAAGAACATCCTTAGTCGATTAGCCAACTTGAAATTAACTAAAAACTCTCTATCTATAGAACATAATGCTTTTGTTTGAGCTTGAGTTGATCGAAACTATTCTAGATCCGTTCAACTAGATGCATGAGCACTCATTTGAACAAGTTTTCTAGTCAATTGCCTAACTAACTATTGGCTATATAATGACTAATTTTGCACGATCAGTCAACTGGGGATGTTTCCAGTCAACTGGAAGCATGGAGGAAAGAGTCATTAGAGTTTTTTTAAATACGATTTGAAAGTTATTTGGCTTTTAAAAAAATTTAGGAATCATTAAGACTGTCTTACAATGATTTCAAGCTTTGTTAAGTATCATTGCTTTTTTATATCATGCTTACCTATATTCAATGAGTAAAGTGATATGAGGGGTATTTCAAACTACGTAAACTCTTACAATTAGCATTGTGTTTACATCTTTTATGCCTGTTGTGCTTACACCATTGACATGAAGAACAAAACACAATTATTTTAATTCACCAACTATTCCCCTTTAGCCTGTCATACGAACCTACAGAAGGTATTGCTAATAATAAAAGATGTTAAATATAGCAAGAAAACGACAAAGATTTTGCCACTAACAAATGAGGAAAAAAAATGGCGACAAAATAGTAAAGGTTTTGCAACTAATAAAAGATGTAAAAAAAATTGCAACAAAATAGCAAAGGTCTTGACACTCGTAAAAGATGTAAAATTAGCAAGAAAATGACAAATACATGCTAATGTGCACGTAAACTAAATACAAGTGGGGTGGGGCAGAGTGTTGTTATGTGCTTCAAATGCTTTTCTCCATCATGAGAGGATTAATGAGAATGCCAACAAATAAGAGTTGGGGAACAAAAAATTTAGTTTATTAATTTATTGAAAAAAAAATTACATAATAATTAGTGTTCTAAAAATGGCAGGACCCATCACCAATCACAGTTCCTATTAGAATAAAAATTTTAGTCCTATTAGAGCAAGTTATACTGATTATCAATCATCACAGGAAAATGCGTATTGGAAGAATAGATATGCAGTGGTACTATCATTTAGGTAAATATTAAATACCTGTATGATATCAGCATTGCCCTTAGCTACACCAGAAGCGACGGTGCCAATTCCAGCTTCTGCCACAAGTTTGACAGATACCTTGGCTCTAGGGTTGACCTGATTACATATAAATGTCCCCGTATGAAGTCATAAGTCAAACATAAAATGAGAGAATCCAAAGGCAATTTGTCTAACACTGATTTCCTTTTAGAAACAAAATTTTACCTGATGAAGATCATAAATTAACTGAGCGAGATCCTCAATTGAATAAATGTCATGGTGTGGAGGTGGAGAAATCAATGGAACTCCTGGTTTAGAGTTTCTTAACCGAGCAATATAAGCACTGACTTTTTTCCCAGGCAACTGACCCCCTTCACCAGGCTTAGCACCTTGTGCAATTTTAATTTCCAATTGGTCAGCATTAACCAAAAATGTTGGAGTGACACCAAATCTACCTGAAGCAACCTGTAAGTGTTTCCATATTTAATCCACCATGCAAATGACGAGTTGGAAATACTTAAACAGCATGAAACATGTTGCACGACAATTAGTAAGTGAACTTGTAAATCATAAGCTCTTTTTCTTATGTACCACTTCAGTAACCTCCTATTTCTATATATTTTGCGGATAGATGCAAGGTTTAAAATAGCAGTTCCATTCTGGAGCTTCAGTCATCGGTCATAATTGTAAGGTTTTAGTACTGTGTTGTGCCGAGCAGCTAAACATACGTTGAGATAAATTTAAATGAATTTTACTCTTTTAATACACTTTCTTTCACTTAGTTTATCTACTAAAAATAAAGCTATCAAATAGAGAAACAACTACATTTTTGTTGTACTATGTTATATTCATACGCGACACACTTTGACATGTGTTAAAGTGTAGAATGAATTCAAATAAATTTTACTCAATTAATCCCCTTTCACTTACATTTTATACTTTTAATAGCACTATATCATGTAGATAGTTGAGTTTTTTATTTTTTTACTTCAATGCCTGGAGATGAATTCACATTATATGTTTATAATCTTCTTTCTTCCACTTGTTTTAGAAAATGACTATAGCAATTAAATATTCAATCGAATTAGAATTTTTGGAGAAACCAGCTACAAATAAATAATAAGCATAGTTTGAATTCATCTTTATGCACGACAAATTGTAACAAAGTGGGTCCAAAATGTCGACATGACATGATGCTCATTAGCATGATCAATATGGTAGTACATGAGAGATGAGTTCCATCTTCACACATGACAAATTGTAACAAAGTGGATCTAATGTTGGCATGACGTGATGCTCATTAGCATGATCAGCACAATAGTAACAAGAAATTATTTGTGTTGATTAATATAAAATTTAAGTGAAACTCCAATCATGCAGCCCAGCATGACATGAAATTTCAAAGCATGGGTTGATGCCTCCAGCATTTCATTCTGATAACCTAAGATTGATCCATTTAACCTTTGAACATTTATGAATGCCATAAGAAAATAGTGAATTTAAAAAATGCAGTAAAACTTCTTTCAAATAATACAAGAAACATTCAGCTTTGAAAACAAAGAGACTCAAAAATCCCTATCTTATATTTTTTAAAAAAAAATCAAGATTTATCATCATAGTTAAAAGGTCAAGACGGTAGGGTATATATTTTTACCTGTTTGATTGCACTAGTAGCAGTATCTCCATTTTGAAGGCCCTTGAGATGAGGAAGTGTTGGAGAATACCCATCAATGACATCAGTTAGAGGACTCCATCGAATGGGATCCTGGAAAATAGTTGATAATTTAATTAAAATATTTTCTTCAAATGAAATGAAATTAAATTGGAGAATGATTCTTCACCATAAACAGACCTCACCACCTTCTCCAGAATTTGACTTCCCTCCTAATCGATTCATTGCAATTGCAATTGCTTCATGTGTTTCCCTTGAAATAGCTCCGAGAGACATTCCACCAGTGCAGAAACGCTGAGCAATGGATGATGCAGATTCAACTCGTCCAATTGGTATAGGCTCTCTATCACTCTTAATCTCAAGAAGATCACGGAGAACCTAAGAAAGTGAAGTCATTATCATTGATGCACACAGAAAGAGTTGATCAGTAAACTTTATAAAGCTTCAAATATGCCATGCTTTTATAAACACGGTATTAATTCTCAACAATAGATATATCTAGGTTTTCTATGTAGTATGAACCATTGTGT
>JBAMIB010273311.1:0-22619 GCA_037177415.1 Kaempferia rotunda | reverse complement strand
ACTTAAATAACATATATAAACATGGCAATCAAACATGGGTATAAAACTGCATGAGAAACTAACATGGCAAGGTATAAAAACAGACATTTAGTAGTGACATACCAAAATAGATAGAAGCATGAAAATTACTGCTAGATTAGGTATACTAAGCATATCAATAGACAATATCCGTAGATAAGTCAAGATACTCGCCTCAAATAGAAGACCGTATCCGTAAAATCCCACGTCGAGATGCTCGTCTCGAATCAGGGTCCTGAAATTCAATATATACAACTTAGCTAACTTAGTATTCAGTCATTAGCTAAATTAAATTTCCCAACCTACTTAAAGTAACCCTAATCAATCAAACTGTGCTTAGCTCCATAAACCCTAATCATTCCAATAACCCATTTCGATTAGGTTTATCCAACTAACCAAGGCACTAAAAATTAAATTCTTCCTTCGATTAGATTTAATCACTTCGCCCATCTAATTTAATTAATCTCTTTAAGGAATAAACTAACATCCTAAATTTTGATTACACTATTTATGAATCACTATAACTCACCCAAATCTGGTAATTGTTGTAGCCCACTATTTGGAGATGTTTTACTGTCGAAATCGGATGGTCGACGCCGTGGATCGCCAAAGATCAGTGTTGGCCGGAGGTGGATCTGATCAGAAGAAAACACTTCTGTCCCAACCAAATTAGAGCCCCAACTCAACAAATCGAACACCAAAAATACATAAATCTGAACTAGGCACAAGGTTTACCTTGGATGGCCAAGAATCAGAGTTCCGGCACTCGGTGGTGGCCTGAGGAAATCTGCCTTGCCTTGCTCGGACCGAAAGCAGTCGGAGAAGAGAAGAAAACACTGGCGCCGGGGTTCGCAATGAAGAGGTCGGCGACGGCTGAAGGAGGAAGAGAAGTGGCGTCGGTCGGGTTTAGAAAAGGAAGAAGAGAGTGTCTTCGGTTTTGTGCTTGCGACGAGGAAGGGAAAAACCGTCGCCCGGAACCATGCGCGTGGGAGAGGCGATCACAGTAAGGAGTAGGCGGCGCGATTAGGGTTCGGCGGCAACTGCGTTCGGCAAGGAAGAAGAGAGGGGCGATGAGGAACGCGCAACCGTCGCGCGTGGTGGAAAAACCGTGATTTTTCGCGAGCGTGAGAGGGAGAGGGATCGGGAGTTTATTAAGTGGGGTATTTGGGTTTAGGTAATTTTTCATTTAAACCCCCTTAGTTTCCATATTTAACAGGGAGTGACCAAGGTGGGTGTGCAGGCTAATAGGGCTATATATATATCCATACACCGAAACCGTATTAGCATAATATGATACCGAAACCGTATCATTTCTGTCTGGGACCGAAACCTCGGCACAGGTCAAGATTTTAAACCTTGGTTTACGATGTTAAGTGAAGGTTATCCATTTAGAGAGTTAGCAAGCAAATTTCTTCTATCAAAACATTTGCTTTCATTCACAATTAGCATTTAGCAGTCTTCAACTTGAGAAGGGGTGTGGCACCTGACTGTTTCAGTACGTTGAACCAGCTAGCACCTGTCTGAACTACCAAATTTAGGATGGGCCAACTTCTGATTCCCTGTTGCACTTATCTATATCATCTGGTATCAAAGTCAACTTTAGTAGTAAAGGTACCTCAAGTAGTTGTGAAAGGAGAGGCACATTGGCCTATAGCTGTTTGAGACCTGCTTGTCTGTAGCAGCACTTGCATTCCCTGGTATGTGAATGAACCATCCAAATGATGATGTAGGTTGTAGTAGCTCGTAATTTACCATTGGACCAGTCCATACTAGGTGATTTTGTACAACATGGTTGGTAAAATTAGTCGATCCCAATCTAGACCGGTTTAAGTTGGATTGGGATTGTTCAATGCAATCGGATTTCATTTGACAAATTGAACAACCCACTATTCCTACTCGAGAATCTTTTCCAATTGAGTGGCGTGGTGGGGACAAACATGGAGGAGTTTTGCCCATGTTTTCCACCTGAGAAATCAAACAACCCTTCATTTTCCAATTAAGATTTGATTGACTACAATGTGTGGATTGTGTCTAGTTCTGAATTAGTCTTTCTTGTGATTTTCTATTTTTAAGTAGAAGAGATGAAAGGTGATTCTCCACTGTGCCAAGCAAAGAGGCCGAGGACGGATAGGCTAACTTCAATGCTTGTCCCTTCGTGTTCTTGAAGAGGAATTTTTGAGTTGTTTTCTTTGTTCTCATCTTTGTTAGGCATATGAGTAGCAAGTTTAGGTTGTCTTTGATGGTGCTATGGTGTAAGAGTTGGAGATGTTGTGGCTGCTAATTAAAGATAAGTAAATTAATTTCTGAAACACCGCTAGCTGCTCTGCTTGATTAGCTTGTAATTTCAATTGATAATCAACATGTGTCTGTGGGCTCTCTTCAAACTTCCAGATGACATCTTAGTTTACTTTAAGTGTTTGTAGAAATCAAACTAATGATCCTGTCCAAGATACATCATCTACAAACAAATAGTTGCAACCCATATCTTTTCGTTGCATGATGATCAAACAACCAGTTTTTTCCAATTTTGTTTTGAAGTAATGCCATCTTTTGATTGTATGAATCTGATGCATTTTAACTCATTCTATATACACCATTTGATAATTTGAGTTAATTTCAGGGTTTGAACTTCTTTAGTCACATTTTTTTATGGTATTTATTTTCTCTGGTAGTTGCAGTAGAGGATAAAATTATGCAAAATAAGTTAAGATGGTACAGACATTAAAAAATGATCGATAAACTTAGATACATTGGTTGAATCAACTAGTTGTTACGGGCTGAGGGAGACCAACACAACTGGCCAATGTAATTAAACATTTGAAATTATATTGACTATTATACTATTTATCACGATGAGGATGGTGCTATTTATCATGTTTGGCAACTTAAATTTGTTCGTTAGTACCTTTTTTACCCTAAAAAGTTCAAAAATTTTTCAATTTATACAAACAATGTGTATACTTATCTCAGGTCTTAACTGATTCACTTGTTGAAAACTTTCATAATCTTCATCACCTCTTTTTCATCATCCGCAAACTTTTAAAGGAAGTAGTTACTACCAATCTAATATCATTTAAAGAGGATTTCAAATCTGCAAATCATGTATTTCATGGGGGTTTTTTGCATCAACCATGCTTCGAAGATTTGCCAGACACATCAGATGGAAACTCAGGTACCACAGTTGACATGAAATCCTGGGAGAAATTTTGTTGCTCTTTATCAGCAATTGTATGGCCATCAATTGTCAAATGCTTAAAGAATGGGAAGGAACTAATCAATTCCAAATCTTGTCAGGTACTTTTCTTCAAATTTATTGTTACATTTCATAGTCCTAACTTGTTTGACCTTTTCAATTATTTGTTAGTTAGATTTGACAATGACACATATTGTTTGCTTTTGATGGTTTTGGATTTGACAATGACACATATTTCATATTGTTAGTTACATTCATGGTTCCAAGTGTCGATTGGTATCAGTCAGAATGAACGAACTGTATTGTTTTTGGATGCAGACAGGTACCTACTATGACTGCACAAATAAATGTCACCATCCTTATGCCAACACAGTTTATATGGTATTGATTAGGACTGCCTGCCTCCACTAGTACCATCCAGAATCGACCAACACAAACAGATTTTCTTCTCCCACGACTGATCCTTTAATTATGTTTATCAATCATGAGAAGAGATGAAACAGTAATGATAATGGAGGGTAAAAGAAGCACTGATGGGTGATACCAGTTCGGAGATTAAGATTCTTTTCATATGATTCCTTTGATTTGGTCTATTGATCATGAGGGTGGAAATGAAACACTAAAAAGAGGGGAGGGAAGAGATGTATGAATCAGAACCCTAGCAGTAGAAAAGAGGTCAGAGTTAGAGAAATCAAGATGTACCTATAACTGTTTTGGTTTCGATTGTTTGTGCTTGTCCAATTTCCAGTTTTTATCCTACATATATTTATATATTTAGAGAAATCAATCCCAATACCATTTATTTTGGGAGTATTATTTAACATGGTTTTGGAAAATTATGTAATTGATCTATAGGATGCCACAAGAACTAATTCCTCCATTTGATGCATGAATGTTTATTATGATATTAAAAAGGTATAATCATTAGTTGAAATGCTTATTATATTTTTGGAGCTTATTTCTCTAAAATTTTAATTAAATTAACTTGTAGTAGACTATATTTGTAGATAAGCTAAGTGGAAGGGAATTGTTGAATTAAAACTCATTTGAATAGATCATAGAACACATTTTGAAGTATGCCTTAGCATGCTTCAGTATCATCATGCTATAGTATTGAAATTGTATAGTTATACTAAATAAACCTGGTTTTAATTCACTGTTTTTTACTCCGTTTGGTTCATATAGGATTTTTTTATTCATTCTATAATTTTCATATTTCATGTTATTGCAGATGACAAGTGTGCGGTTGCTCGAGGCACTGCCTGCTGTTTTTGAAAGCCTCAGTTTATCTTCACCTGAATTGTCTGGCAATCTAGCATGCCTAACGTATGATATCCTTGATCCTAAGTGGCTGTCTGATTTGGTGGAATGGGGGAGATCGTCTCTTATTGTTGTTAATAGGCATTGGAAGCAGTCCACACTTACGCTTCTCAACCACTTAAAAAATTCACGGGCTCTTAGGATATCATGCAATCTCGATGTCATTCAAGAAATTATGTTACAGGGTTAGATTTATCAGTTGGTTTTTGTTTTTTGTATCCCTTTGCCTTTGGTTCATTTTTAATTATGTGCTTGTTCTTGTATTCCAGCCACTGTGCCGATTGATAACCTTAAAGAGAGAGTTCGTCAACTCAAAATATCACTTACTCAAGAAGCGTCAGAAAATAAAGTTCAAAGGGGAATGCTATTGTTTTCCGAGCCTATCTGTGAGAAGAAAACTGTTCCCAAGACTTGTTTATATGATGATCATGTTAGTGCTGAGGTGACCTTGCCTCAGTCAGCTAAGAATGAAAACGTTATTGTACTTTCAGATGATGAAATAGAAGAAACAGCTTCTCCTGACTTTATTGGTATAGGGAACTCATCAGATCACCATAAGCAGATAGATACTACTTTGCCAAGTGACAATCTTCAGAATTTTTCTTCAAAAATATCTCCTACTAACACTCAGCTCTCTTCTCATGTACCACTGAATGATGTGTTTAGTGGTAATATGGCTTCATCGGAGTTGTCCATCTCTGCAAGCACACCTTTGATTCCTTTAAAAAACTTAGGAGCAGATAAAGAAATAACCAAGCCATCTAATACAAGTGAGGACATTTCATCCATTAGGAAAGACAAGTCAGTTAGCCAAGCAAAAATGCCATCTGCTAAAAAATTTTCCTTATTAAAAGAAAAGGATGCTGCTGCTATCAAAGAGTTGATACGTGAAGATGATGATGTATTAGAACATGCACTTAATAGACCTACACATTCTAAATTGTTTCCAGCAAAGCAAATCATATCTGTACCTAGAAGGCAAGTTGTACCTCTTCAATTGCCAACTAAAAACAAAGTAGGTTTTCTTAATAGACAAGAATCTGGCATCAGAAGGCTTAAACCTCCTAAACTAGATGATTGGTATCGACCCATCTTAGAGTTAGACTATTTTTCCCTAGTGGGTTTGACCTCTGGCATTGATGATGGAAAATCTTCAACTAGACTTAAAAAGGTTCCTTTATGTTTTGAGTCATCATGCCATTATGTGCAGATTTTCAGGCCATTGGTATTGGAAGAGTTCAAAGCCCAATTACATAATGCACGCTTAGAGACTTCTACTGAAGATATGTGCTGTAACAACTTAAGTATAGTTTCAGTTGAAAGGGTGGATGATTTTCATCTGATTCGTGGCTGTCTTGATTCAACTCAAAGTGTTGCATCAAGAACGTTCACAGAAAATGATTTGGTTTTGCTTACAAAGGAACCTTTGCAAAATTGTGCACAGAATGTGCATGTGCTTGGAAAGGTATTGTTATGATTTGATCTTTTACTCAAAACTATTTGAGTGTCTTACAGTGTTATCATATGTTGTTTTCTTAGGTGGAGAGGCGTGAAAAAAATGACAAAAGTTATTCAATAGTTCTTGTAATCAGGCTATATCTACCAAATAGTTCTGCAAGATTCAACAAAGTGAGAAGACTACTCATTGAACGAAGTAAATGGTTTTTAAGTAGGCTTATGAGTATCACTCCCCAACTTCGAGAATTTCAAGCCCTGTCCTCACTTAATAACATCCCTGTTCTTCCAATCATCTTAAATCCATTGAATCATTCTGCTGGATATTTGGGATCTAAAAAGTTTTTGGAAAAACTTTCTCACTCCTTGCAGAACATGTTGATATCGTCATATAATGATAGTCAACTTCAAGCTATAAGCTTTGCCATCGGATCATCTGAGTCCAAGGAAAATTTTGAATTTTCTCTCATTCAGGGTCCTCCAGGTTTGTAAATTTCACCTCTGATGATGTTAATAAAGTTTCTCGTAGTTTTTTTTGCACAATCATAAGATTATTTTATGCTGTAGGAACTGGCAAAACTAAAACCATTGTTGCGATAGTGAGTGCGTGGCTTGCTTTACCTAGAGTTTGTAAAAACTATTCCTCCAGAATATCAAGCATGCGTTCGGTGTCAACTAGTAATGAATCTCACCAGAAAAAAACACCTATCAGTCAGTCTGCTGCAGTTGCAAAAGCTTGGCAGGATGCTGCCTTTGCTAAACAATTAATTAATAATGCAGAAAATGATTCCTCTGCTCCAACTGAACGATTTCCAAGGGGGAGAATACTTGTTTGTGCCCAATCAAATGCTGCAGTGGATGAATTGGTATCAAGAATCAGCCAGGGACTTTATGGAAATGATGGGAAGGCCTATAGACCATATCTAGTGCGTGTTGGAAATTCAAAGACAGTTCACCCTAGTTCTCTACCCTTCTTCATTGATACACTTGTTGAACGACAACTTGCAGAAGAAATCAACAACCAAACTGGAGGCAAAAATGATAATATTTTAGAAGCTTCGAGTTCACTTCGTGCAAAACTGGAAAAAATTGTAGACAATATCCGATACTATGAATCTAAACGTGCTAAAATCGAAGAAAATGAATTGAACACCAATGATTTGAATATTGATAAATCTTTAAAAAAAAATGATTCATTAGAGATTTCTGATGCGGCAATTGGTGCCAAGCTCAATATGTTGTACGGGCAGAAGAAAGCAATCTGTGCAGATCTCGCTGCTGCTCATGCTCGAGAAAAGAAAGCTTCTGAAGAGAGTTGGTCTCTCAAGCAGAAAATTCGAAAATCTATCCTTAAGGAAGCAGAAATTGTGGTAACAACCCTTAGTGGATGTGGTGGTGATATATATGGTGTGTGCTCTGAATCTGCTTCTAACAATAGATTTGGTGTTCACTCTGAACACAACTTGTTCGATGCTGTTATTATTGACGAGGCAGCTCAAGTATGTTTATAGTGTTTGAGCATTATTATTAATTTTCTTCAATATCACATGGCTGAACAATATTATGTGAAAACTTATTGAATTTTACTACAGGCTCTTGAACCTGCAACATTAATTCCTCTTCAGCTACTCAAGTCCAAAGGAACCAAGTGTATAATGGTATCTATGTTAATCATGCCCTGCATAGTTATTGCTATCTAATTTTCACTGTAATAGAGTATCAATCAGACTTGTAACTTAGTTAATGGGCTTTTTTGAAGGTGGGTGATCCCAAGCAGCTTCCTGCTACTGTATTTTCTGATGTAGCCAGCAAATTTTTGTACGAGTGCAGTATGTTTGAGCGTCTGCAAAGGGCTGGTCACCCAGTGATAATGCTTAATGAACAGGTAATTAAGCTATAGGTTTACGAAATTGTACATAGCTTCAAGATGGAAAGAAACAACAAGGGAAAAGAGGCTAGAGAAAAAAACTTCATAGGAAAATAATCACAAAATTATTTTAGATGAGAGGAAAATTTAAATTTCACAATTTTATTGATTAAAAACATCTTAAAAATAAAAAATTTAAAGGAAATAATTTTGAAAAATTTAAAGTCTATTGCACATGATAATGTGATTTCTGCCCAATTTAAACAAAAACTATAGATGAAAGGTGAAAATATTTTTCAGTCCTTTTCTTGCTTTCCTCCTTTTTTTTTTTTTTTTTGCTAAAGGAAACTAAAAGAAATAGAACTTTGGAAATCTTTTGTCACCTTATTTCGTTCTACATTTTATTCATTAATTAATATAGATGACCCCAAACTAAGAGATTTTTGAGATCTTAATCCTTGTGTGCATTTGTGAAAGAATGTAATTTCAAGGACTATGTTAATCATCATGATCATCATCGATCTGATTTTGATTTAACTATTTTCTGTATACCATCATCAATCTTATTATTATCTTTTAAATTTTCATTTGGTTCATATTATTTCACCTTCTTGAATTCAAATAAATAAATTGGGTTTTCTTTTTCAAGTTCAATTATTAGTTTTAGAACTGAATTTTTTTTGATAACCCATGTTTTTGAAACTTTTACGTTTAGAGGTAGAAAATAATTCTTTTTTACTTTTCTAATATTTTTTTGAGTTCTTTATATATGGATCAAAAGGAAATTCTTTTTTCCTTCCCCAAATTGTTTAGTTTTTTCATTGGATCTCATGAGATAATAGTTTAGATCTTTACCAAGGTCTTAAACTAAAGGAACTAGAATTTTTAACATGAAGACCATTTGTTAACCAATGTTGAGGAAATTATTTTTTTAATTATATCGACTAATGTTTTCTTTGATCTCTTTCTATTTTGCACCTTCCACTCTAGTAGGGTTAATTTTTCAACCAACGAAATTTGTTTATTATTTTTCAATATGGCTTAGGAGTCTATCTCATCTATTTGAGGTACAAGTGTTTTTTTTTTTTCTAGTAACTTTATATCCATCTTTACATTTTCATCTCATCTAGTTTTTTCATATGAGTTGCTTAATAGCTTCACACTTTGTTCCATATATATGAGTTATTGTATCACATTCTTATAATTATTTTCGGCCTAATGGGCACACAATAATTACAAAAATTTTGAAGAAGCTTCTCACCATTTTGAGTGCCTAAATTTGTCTTCATCAATATCTTCTTGCTGAATTTTTTGTTTCAGCCTAATGGGCACACCATTTAGACTATCTATTATTTGTTCTCATAATAATATTTCCATCAATATCTCCGTGTTGTACAATATATGCAATATATTTAAGACTCTTAACAAAACTTTTATATCTATCTTAACTATTCCATCATTTTTTGTTATTACTCAAATTGCATTTCATACATTCATTTTTTTATCAACATCTTAATGTTTTTTTTTTTTACTTTCTAAAGGGTTTTATTTGCGCACAAGTAAAGATTTGAGTTTGATCTATTTAGATGATTACCAATTAATACAATATCATCTTTAATTGAAAAATAGACTTGAGGTTTATTTATTAATATGATCGGTTTGCTCATCTAGTAGTCATGCAAAAACACAGGGGCATAGGATTGACCCTTTGACGAGAACCCACAGCTGTATAGCATATAGAAAGAGAATTGAGTAAAAAAAATCATGTCACTACTATCTATTATATAGCTCATCAAGAGAACTTGAAGTGTTCATGATCCTTAGACCATTTTTTAGCCATATACTTATCATGTGTGTGTATAAGTTAATACAATAACAACTAAGTCTTTATACCACTAAGTGAGGTCGGCTTTATTGGATGTACTTTCGCCATTGAGCTCGATTCACTACTATGCCTTCATCTATATTTAAATGAATTTTATCTTGTTTTATTGTTAACTAAGTCTTCTTTGGTTTTCCTCTTCCTCTTCCTCGATTAATGTATGTATTTGTTATGGTCTGCATTAGTTAATGTATTCTTAAAATTATGGGTACCGTCACCCTATACCTATAAGATATATGTATTGTTCTCTGATGGAAGATGTCTATACTATGTGGATACCATGTACTGGAGGTTCCTTGCTTTATGTTTTACATGAAGGCATCCCATTTCTTTAATTCAACTTAAAATTGTAGTTGCGTCTTTTAAACGAATGATAACTTTGTATTTGACTTTGTAATGATATGCATGTTATGGAGTTATTTTGTGTAGCACAAGTTTCCTTTTTTGATTTAGTTGATTGGTGTCATTTTTTTACATAGATATCCACCACTAGATGTAAGATGGTTAAGAATATATATTATCTAATAAAGTAAACATCCTTGTTGAATTTTGTGCTACCAGCAAGAAAGTCAAAGATCCAATTTGATACCCTTTACATAAGAAAATAGTTTAACTATAACTTTCAGTGGTCATAGCTGTTCAATTTACTTAATGTTATATTTCCATTTCTATGTAGCATCGAATGCATCCTGAGATATGCAGATTTCCTTCGATGCACTTTTATGAAAGCAAGTTACTGAATGGTGCTAAGGTGGCTGATAGGTCAGCTTTGTTCCATGAGAACAATTATCTTAGCCCATATATGTTCTTTGATATTGCTGATGGTCATGAGCATCATGGTAAAAATTCTAGTTCTGTATCCCTATTTAATGAGGCTGAGGCAGAGGCAGCTGTTGATATACTGAAGTTCTTAAATAAGAGGTAAGTATGACTTTTCTGCTTGGGAAGATCCATGAAATCTGCTACTGTGCAATACTTATTATTCTGGTTACTATCTTAGATACCCATTTGAATTTACCTCTCGAAGAATTGGGGTTGTAACACCTTATCGGAGTCAACTTTCACTATTACGTTCACGGTTCTCCTCTGTGTTTGGACCAGAACAAATATCTGACATGGAATTCAACACTGTTGATGGTTTTCAAGGCCGTGAAGTGGATATCTTGGTACTCTCAACTGTTAGGGCTTCTGGTTCTAGTGCTGAAACACCAAAATCTAGTTCCAACGGTATTGGATTTGTTGCAGATGTCAGGCGCATGAATGTTGCTTTAACAAGAGCCAAATTCTCCTTGTGGGTAGTTGGCAATGCCAGGACATTGCAAACAAATGTCAACTGGGCTGCTTTGATCGAGAACTCCAAAGAAAGGAATTTGTTCATTTCAGTTACCAGGCCATATAACTCAATCTTTACTAAGGCTGTGTCTTCTTCTCGCAAAAGTAAGTCTTCTAAGTTGGATTTGGATTCCAGTCACCATAATAACACTGCAAGAGTGAAAAATGCAGAGCGTGGAAACAAATTTGTGAAGTTCTGTACTAAAACTGGTGTTGGATTAAAGCACAGCATTAGCACGAACAATGACCCAAGCAGGGGCACCTTCCATAGCAGTTCATCAAATTCCATTGGCGCACACAAGTTGGGAAGCAGTTCATTACCATCACCTGTGCAAGAATATGAATACCCCAATAATATTGTTTCCAGAGAAGCTTTTAGGAGTGAAAGAAAACCTGTGAAGCAATGCGAAGATTCAGCTGATTCTGAAAATAGTTTAAGAAAACATTCAAGTTGTGCTATACTTGAAGATAAATCTATACATTTGGAGCAGAATTCTAATATTGGTTCTCTGGTAGAAAAGGCAAAAACTGCTCGGAGAGTTTCTGAAATCCCAAGGTGTAATAGTTCAAGTCAAAATTCAGTTTCCATGGCTTCGAATGAATTGAGTCAGGGTCAGGGTAGCACCAAGATAGCAGATCCTGGTTCTCTGATGAAAGAGGCAAAAAAAGCTCGGAGATTTTCCGAAACTCCTAGGTGTAATACTTCAAGTCCAGATGCAGTTTCCCTGGCTTCAAATGAATTGAATCAGGAACAGGGTCGACGTAAGAAAGCAGATCCTGGTTCACTGATAAAAAAGGCAAAATCTGCTCGGAGATTTTCTGAAAATCCCAGGTGTAGTACTTCGAGTCAAAGTTCAATTTGCCCAGCTTCAAATGGATCGAGTCCAGGTAGCAGTAAAATAACAGATAGTAAATCTTGTGTTGTGCAAGAACCTAAAGATTTGATTGCGAGGAGGAAGCGACAGAGGGCAGATGTTGAAGCCCTGCTGTCTTCAGCTCTTATATCCTCAAAGAAACCTGGTGCATCGTCAAAGCCGCCTGCTTCTGTGGAGAATTCTTATTCAAATACAACTAGAAAAAAACATATCACTAAATCAGACATAGTGTAGATGCTTTGCGTATAGTTGTTATTAAAAATCACAATTTTACTAAAAAAGCGCCAGTTTTCACGCCTTTTTTTTTTTTTTTACTCTGCCCTCTGCTCTTTCATGTTTTGTTTTTTATTTTTTTCGTTTTCTTACAAAATGGAGCCTTGCTAAGCTCACCGATATTTGCTAGATGACTTTATCATTTTTTGTACGTTTAATTTTTCAATTACTTAATATACTAGGCATGACGGAGGGAGGGAGGGGCAGGTGTACATTCTCATCGGACGAGAAGGCAAGCACATATTCCATTTTTTTCCCCTTGACGTTTTATCTTTGGCATCTGTGTTAAGAATGCGTCATTATCTGCTCTATCAAGAAGCATGTGGCATCACCTTCTCGGAGAACTTGTGCCCATGGACATGGCCAAGGCTCGATGCAGGACAAAAAAAAGACATTATGTGAATGCTGGAAACCATCACTCATCACAGTCACTGATGTACAGACGCTACTCCCGCGTGCAACTCCACTAAAGTGCAAAAGCAATGCAATTGCTTGAGTGCAACGCTCGATCAATTGAAACATCCTTTGTACAGACGGTCATGCAGGCCGTAGTCATGAGGGACCATTGTCCGCTGCTTGCGATTGTCGTCCATGGTAAGCTCAGGGCCACCGTTCGTGATCGCGCGAAGCCTAATTGCAAGTTGAGAGAAATTCGACTACCAATTAGGAGGAAATTAATTTTTGTTCGATTTGTGGATGTATTCATAAATCATTAGATAAACAGAAAAAAAAAATCACCCTTTTTTACAGAGTACACCGAAATTTTATCACTGCCATAATTTTTATTTTTCTTTCTCCGAATAAACAATACCAAAGTTTTGCATTTCATATGACAACATGGTATATGTATGATATTTTTTTTTTCAAAAAAGAAGATAGCTATCGTTCTACTACTTTCGTTTGGGTGAATGAAAATTTCAGGCTCAATCAGATAATAACTTTTACTGCCATGTATGTAATGTGTGTTAACACAAGAAGACAAAAGTTATTTCACAATAATATTTGAGAATAGATCAGTAATTCATATGGAAGCAAAAATACCATCAATGAATGAGAATGATACATTTAATTTGGAATAGCCATTTATCACAATCATAAAATAAAGCACCAAACTGCAACATACAAGTTGCACATGGTAACCTTTTCATGCTCATAATAAAGAAATTGACTTAAAAATATATTTGGCACGAAAAGGAAGACAGTGACAGGGACCATATTATATCATGAACTTTCAGTGTATCTTTTACGGCACTGTTCTTCTAGCCAAGATATAATATCATCAAGAACTTTAAAGATCATCTCATCTGATTCACCTTCTAGGATTGAATGATATGCACCTTCATACAAGTGCATTTTTTTATCTGCGCTACTTGCCTTTTCATGCAGAGCCTTGCTCACAGAAGGTTCTGTTACGACATCAGCCTCACCATGTAGAATTATCATGGGGAGGGAAACCTGGAACAATAACATAACTTGGCCTCAACAAAGAAACTAACATTTTTATAAATGGTGCTTAAAGGTTCAAACATCTGCAACCTCCCGGATGAGGAAAAAACTGTGTTAGACACCCATTTCCAATGGGAAAGAATAGCATTTTGTTTACATGGGCAGATAGATATGAAAAAAAGAAAAAACAAAAAATTGAAGGAAACGAAACATATAATCCATTTCTCTGGTTTACGTAGAATGAAAGACGAAAATTTTAATTACAACCATCTCTATTTCTTTTACACGGCTCATTGTCTTAGATAAGCAAGAATATTTCGTTTCATTTAACTCCATCAAGTAAACAAGATAAGAGAACTAGTGTAAATAAATTAGTACACTTTCTTTCTCTACACCTAAACTAACATTTCCCTTTTACATCATCCACTCCAAGTAAAAAAACAACATAAGATAAACTAAAGATGAATCATGTCGGTGACATACTGCATTATTTTGGCTGAGGAATAAGACATTTTTCTCAAGCATTTTTCTCAAGCCTCAATTTCAGTATAATTAATTGGACATGTGACGTTTAACAGTCAGAATAAGGATATGTATTCGTCTACCTAAGCTTTAGGAAACCTTCAGGCACAGTTTTCGTGGTAAAAATTTAGCATTGTCTAATAAACGTTGGCAACCTCAGAAAGAAACAGGATATTGGAAGTTTGAAAAACTAAACATATGTCAGTTTGCTAGTGAAGGCCATGTTTAAATGAGCTTCACCAATGAAGAATTACATATTGGATAACAACTGAGCATCAAACAAAAACCAAGAAATCAGCACTTATTTATATGATATTTTGGTCCTTGGACAGAGTTACAAATTTCTGTCACCAAAATGGTTACCTTTCCTCCAAGATTGAACACACAATTTTTCACATACAATAATATAAAAGAGGTTAGACTGTACTTCATCGGAATTGCTACTGATCAGGGAACAAGAAGAATTTTTCCCCCTTATCTCAATAAAAAAAACATGGAAAATCAGAACCAACAAGAATCCCAGACCATCCAACATATAGTCAAAAAGAAAAAGATTTCTTACGCCTAACTCAATTCCAATGAGCTCTCATGCATAAATTCATACTCCAGGTCAAACACATGTTGGATAGTTTTTCCAAAGTTTTGAAACCTTAGAATTAGTTTTTATTATACAACAAAAAAATGCATCCAAATCCAACTTAACAATTGTGTGATAATCAATAACTGGAACAATTTATAGTAGCCACCAAGGAGTAGTGTAATATGTAAAACTGGTTAAGGCTCGACAGTTCATATCGACCTGGTAATTGCCTTTCTTACAGGATTTTAGTAATACAGATCTAGTACTCAAAAAGTGCAGTTGGCGTGTCCCAACCAACCATCACAGCCAATGGGGATCTGTTTCCACAAAAAGAAGGCACAGGTGGAAAAGGCTACTGTTGTCGATAAGCAACAAAGAGCTAGGACATCTTTAATCTTTTCTATCTTTCCCATTCTGTATGAACCAGCTTTGGCTATAGTTTGCAAAGCATTGAAGCCCTTTAATGCTCCGCCTATTGTGAATAGAGAGGACACTTCTTACACCATGGCCTCTGTTAGGATAGAGGAGAATTATTCCAACCTTGAAACCCAAGGTATTCCTCTCAACCTAATACCTATATATAACCATTATTGAAGATATGGAACATTACAAATAGACCCCTTACATCTTATATGTTTGCATACAAGTCTAATTGGCCCATAACATTTCCTTTAAGCGGTTCAAATATATTAGTTAATCATTAGAAGTAATAAAAGGATCTCATTCGATTGCATTCTGACTCTGATCATTGTCTATATATATATACTTTGTCCTCTCATGAAACACAGGATTCGAGACTACATGCATCGAGTTTCTTTATTGCAGTAAAGCTGTAATGGCTCTGCAAGTGTGTATCCTATCTCAATCATCAAATGCTTAAGCAAAATGAACTCGTACGTTCTTAGCGTCATGGTTTTATATTTTGCCTCTACACTCGATTGCAATGATTGTTGTTTTTTTTATTGCTCTTATAGAAAAGAAGGTTGCTTCCTAAGAGTACCTAATAATCAAATATAGGTTGCCTCCTTGTAGCCTTGGTCATGACCTAGGGTGAAGTAAGGTTTGCCTTCTAAGGGTCAATTAGTGGTTCTCATTATCATGATACTAATCTAATATTGAAATCCTAGGATGATCTATTGATTCAGTTTCTTATATGTCAACTTCTTCAAGCTTCAAGCATATTAAGTACATACTTGCATCGTGAAGAAAATGTTTTAATTGTGCAATTCCCGTGTAGTCAATCCATACTAATATTATATTATCCATGTAAACAATAAAAGAATATATTTCTTGACTGAGAAATGAGTTGGAGTGAGTGATTCATAGTTTTGGTCATGACATACTAAAAAAGTGTTAAGCTAGACTTCCAAACCAAGCTCAATTAAACTCTCAAAGTATTTTAGTTTGTACAAGAACTTCTTTAGCTTCAGCCATACAATTAATTAACCACTTATCCTAAAAGCTCAAGATGAGAGGAAAGGACCAATTTAACTATTTTTATTTTTAATACACCCCTTTCATTTGTCGGCAAGTATACTTCACTTAATCAGCTCAAACCCAACACATGAAATGATTTTTCTACACAAGTAGGCTTATTTAGATACTACTTTAGTACTTTAATAGCCAATGACTGAATGCATAAAAATTGTACCATGACTTGTTCATGTTTTTCAGTGGTGGACATTGTAGCTGAGTCAATTTCTAAATAATTACCACAAAAATTATGCAAAATATTCAAAGGGTGCTCTAGTTAAACATCCAAGGTGAGTCTTTCTATTTATGAAACAACAAATTACTTTAACATAATCCAACAAGATTCACTATTTGAGAATCCAAAATTTAAGAAAAAGGTAGTAACACATACTTCCTCTAATCGGCGTTCAATCTCTTGTGTGGTTTTAAGCATCTCTAAAGCTGTTCTCAACCGTGGTTTATCCTTGTAAGCAATAACATTATAGGAGCACTGCATCCAACAAGGCATCAAATCACATAAGTTAACAGATTTATATATCAGTTATAGATAAAAAGGATAAAACCAGTTCTAATTGTAGCAAATCTATACTCCATCAAAGGTGTGCCCTCATTAACCTCTTCCTAGAAGTATAGCACAAGTGAATTATTTATACAATGGTCATCATAATTGAAAATGAACCTGTTTTCGTTTTTTTATATCCTTAAATGCCATCTCAGCTAAATCTTTCTGAGGGACTAACTTCACTCTTGGAAGAACTTTTGCCATGCAAATTAGAATTTGCTGAACAGGCCAAGGTGGAACAACATTGTCTGCCATCTAACATTCAAAATGCTACATAAGTGAGAATTTGTAGGCCTCTGAGATATTTAATAAATGAGGCATGAATACCTTGCACATTGGTGCAACTAAAATAGCACCATCCCAAAAACAAGGTTGTTTGAAATGCACTTTCAGGGCAACCGCCCCACCCATAGACTGCCCAAATAGAAAGCTGGGAAGCCCTTGGTATTCAGGGTTCTCTGGAAGATCATAGATGTGAACAGTTAAATAAACAATATAAGGGAGTACATCAAGAGGCCAAAATGTCCTCACTATTTCAGTTGTTAAATGGACAATGATTCAAAATATTTCGACAGATGAAGCTGATATTATGTTATCATCCATATATATGTGTGTGTGTATAAATTCTTGGCTTATTTTTGAGTTGGAAACCAAAGGTCAGGACATACATCAATAAGTGTAATTCTGAAGTGTGGGGCTCGGGCCATACATCATAATGCTGTAAATGCACTAGCATTAGAAATTAAGTATGCCCATGAAAATTTTGATATAAATTCAAAGGATCTAACTTGGGAAGAACAACCGTGGTAATCCCTGTCAATTAATAAAGTGAACTATAGAAATCCTTGGAAAGCACAAGCTACCTTTAATTCTTGAGAAGCACTCTATTACATCATCCACAAGTAAATCAAAACTTGGTATATATCCATGTAGTCCTTCAGAAAGGCCAAATCCAGGGTAATCCATTGCAAAGACTCCATATCCAGCTGATGCTATCTTCTTTGAAATCCCTAGAAAAAAAGGATGAATTTGTGTGCTAAAATCACAACTTAGGATTATATTCTTTGCTAATATAGCAAGTCTGCAGTAGAGCAAACACCTTCAAAAAAAAATGTACAAGTGTCTCCATAGCCATGACAGAAACAAACAAGGCCCTTTAATCTACAATGTTCAGGAAACCAACTTTTCTTGAAGATCTCAATGCCTCTTGAGTTTACCTCATATGACTACACAGGGAAAAATTCATTAGTATCAATAAACTCAAGTGTATCAGTCTGATCCATAAAATTTTATACAAGCCTAAAAGGGGGGAAAGAAAAGGAAAATTTCTAAGCACTTTGCAAAATTTTCAGTCTTTTTCCATTAACATTAGGGCCCTTCTCCAGAAGAACTAAAAATATTTTGAACTGCTGCACCGAAATAAAGTTCTTCAATATGATCGAGTAGAGACAGTTATGAGTGCAATGGGTAATAAAGTAATGCTAATAGGAAGTACAATACCTCTTCCATTCTAATTCCCAGGTATTGGGCCTGCAATGAGGGAAAACGAAGTAGTGAGAGCTCTCCTCCGCCAATGGTATAGTTTTCCAATCCAAAATGGTAAATGCACAGTTGAATCAAAACCAATAAAATTTATGAAACTAAAATTCGCAAATATCAAATCTGTAAATGAAAAAAGAAAAGCAGAAATCAAAGAATCAAGTAGTTCCAATGGAATGGATTGGAATGCTAGGCCTCTGCTTTACATTATTGTGCTGCATGATTAGACTAAAATCATTTAATGTAATCAATAAACTATGATAACAAACGAACAAGTTTAAGTCTTAGGTAAAATATTATGTGATTTAAATATTTCTTTAGAATTTACTTTAGCATAGAATACCCACCTCTGCATGGTTAAACTTAAAACCCATGCAAGAGAATGTTCATCTCGTAACTCTTTGGAAGACATTTATTTGTTAAAAAAATTGTATTAGTAGGGAAAATTAATTAACTCCTATTTTTCCTATTTTAATTCTAGGAATCAAGGAGATTGGTACACAAAAGTAACAATCTGGATCATTATTATTCAATAAACCTAGCAATAATAACACATTTGTAATATAACAAACATCACAATTCACAACCATAAGGACTCAATTAAAAAATGTCTAGTGACAAGATCACATTATCACTACTGGCTATGTCGTAATGTCAACCAAATCTGCACAATATTGTGACTAATATTGAGATACTTTATGTTCCAACTCTTGCAGACAGATTCTAACTATGTCAAGATACTTTATACTCATATTCCTCTTAGTCACTTTATTACGTGGTGTTCCTACTACCTTGAGACATTTTATTATGTGGTAGTTATTATCATCCTGAAGGTGTGCTTGACCTAAACATAGTTTCAGCCTATTGTATCTATGAAACCGACCTCTCATTCAAAATTTTCCCTTTATAATTTTTATATTTTTTTTAAAAATTTGGTTGACCAACAACCTTTTTTTAGGTTGGCCTAGGACCTTCAGTCACGTAAACTTAAAGTTTAGTTTGACCAAAGGTAAACTCTAAGTTAATTAATGACATTGATAGATCGAATAAATTGATTTTCTCTGTCCTTAGATCAATAAAAAATACCCTTAGTCAACTAAAGAACTATTAGTTGACCAAATAAAGATCCAGATCAATTGATTTATCTTATTAAGGAGGTAATTTCAGGTTAAACTTGATCCTTATTGTTTCATCTTGACATATTAAGTTACATATTTTTCCCATTTTTTCCTTTAAAAATTTCATAATGTTATGATCATATTTCATTTAAAAGGGAAAATGTATAAATGTTAACTTAAGGAGAAGATACATAAATTACCTTTTAGGAAGATAAAATGATTCATGCTATCATGTTTAATTTCTTATTTTTGTGATTATGATTGTTGGTCTTTATTATCTTAATATAAGGAGGATAAATATTATGGGTCAAATTAGTAATGTTGAGTATGTGGCTCATATGTGGTTAAGAAAGAGACGTTGGTTAGTTGGGGATGTGAATGATATAGGGGTATTTGCGTCTTAAATACTTCTATATGTCTAGACTCTAGAGTTGTATAAATAGCAAAGATGTAACCCTAATTTATTATTTAGTGAAAAATTTGCTGTTGCTCATGTGGAAGTAGGCACATCACCAAACCACGTAATATTTGTGTTATTTTCTCTCATTTTTCTTTTCGATTACTTCATATATTTGTCAAAATTGTTACACAATTTCAACAATTGGTATTAGAGCCCAAGTCATCATGTCTTAGATTTCATCTATGAAATTTGATTCGAATTATGGCAAAGGAGGAGGGTTAAGGATCTGTTAGTGTAACAAGGCATAGTAAAGGCATTATACAAAAAGAAACCAAAAGGAATGGAGAAGACAAATTGAGAGGAACTACAAGTGAAGGTTGTGGCAACTATTAGGCTTTGTATAACTGATAACATGATGTATCATGTATGGATGACTAATCATTAGTGACAGTTTGGTAGAAATTTAAATCATTGACAAACAAGCTTTGTCTTATGTAGAAGTCATTTGGGCTTAAGATGTCAGAGGGCACAGATCTGCGTCAATATATTCAATCATATTATAAACAATCTGAAACGGATTGATGTAAAGATCAAAGAAAAAGACAAGGAGATGATGTTACTGAATTCTCTACCAACATCTCCTATGTATGAGAATTTAGTTACAACTCTGATGTGGGGGGAAGGAAACTCTCAAGTTGGAAGGTGTCACAAGTGGCCTGTTGGATTTTCATCCGTGAAAGAAAGCTAGTGATGAGATTTCTCAGAGGTGAGAGGTAATCAAGAACATGGCAGAAGAAATCTCATAATGGATTGGATAACAATAGAGCCCGATCTAAATCGAGAAAGAAGAAGATCACATGTTACAACTAACAAGTGTGGATAAAGGGGCATATTAAGCGGGATTGTCCAAGGGAAAAGAAAGTGAATGTAGAAAAACTGTCAATATAGTGGAAGAAGAAAATTCAGATAGCGGTGATGGTGCTATGCTTTCTATTTTATCTAGTTTAGAGCACTTGACAGATTCTTGGAAATCAGATTCAGCATGTTCCTATGATATGGCACCCAATAAAGATTGGTTTGACACCTACACGTAGTAGATTCTGTTCCATTCTGATAGATAACGAGGTATCCTGCAAAGTTATTGGAATAGGAAAATATCATAATTAAAATGGTGTGGTTAGTTAGAATGTTATGCGATGTTAGACATATACCAGATCTGAGGAAAAATCTGATTTCATTGGGCACATTAAATTGAAATGGTTGTAGTTATAAATTTATAGGTGAAGTAATGAAAGTGAGTAAAGGTGTTCTAATGATGAAAGAATAGAAACTAGCTGGAAACATATATAAATTGCTAGGTACCACAATTATAGGTGGAGTTGTCGTTGTAGAACCCAAATCAAATAATACAATCTTGTGGCATATGTGGCTGGGCCATATATGGGATAGAGTGGAATGATGGAACTTTATAAAAGAAATTTATTGAAGGGTGTCAAGACATGCAAACTCGATTTTTGCAATTATTGTGTTCTTGGAAGCATTTAAGACAGTCACACAAGACAGAGAATTCGATTATGCTCATACAGATCTCTGAGACCGACTAGCATAGTATCACATGGAGGAAATATGTATTTTGTGACTTCATAAGACACAAGTAAGAAACTTTTACCAAGTTCATGAGGTAGAAACTCATGATGTGTCCCTGGAGCAATAATAAGAATGTGGTGCATGTGGAGCTAGAAACTCATGATTTTGATAGTCCTAGCTCAAAGAATAAGGAGCATCATACTACAACCACAGAGAGGATCAAACATACCATGAAACCACCCACTAGGTATGGCTTTGAGGACTTGATTTCTTATGTACTTATCACTAGTTGTGGAGATCCCATTACTTTTCAGGAGGCAATACTTAGCTCAGAGAAAAATATATGGATGATTGCTATGGTGGAGACTTGCATAAGAACCAAATATGGGATTTGGTGGAACTTCTAGAAAGGAAGAGAACTATAGGATGCAACTAGGTATATAAGAGAAAAGAAGTCATATTAGAAAATAAGGAAGAAAAATTCAAGGTTCGTCTAGTAGCAAAGGGTTACTCACATAGAAAAGAGATTGACTATGATGAGTTTTTTTCTCTTGTAATCAGACATACTTCCATCAGGGCAATATTAGCTTTGGTAGCATATTATGATATGCAATTAGAGCAAATGGATGTAAAAATAGCTTTTCTCCATGGTAATTTGGAGGAACAAATTTATGACCCGACCGGTTTAGTCAACCTGGGCAGAAGCACTTAGTGTGTAAATTAAAAAAATCGCTTTATGGACTGAAGTAGTCTTCAAGGCAATGGTACCAGCGATTTGACTCCTAATTGATTCATAATGACTATAAAAGATGTATGACATTCATGTGAAAAGCCTTAATGATGATTCTCTTATTTTACCATTACTTTATGTGTAAGGTTAATAAATTGAAAATTTTATTAAGTAAAGAATTTAACAAGAAAGATTTGAGTGCAACCAACAAAATTCTTAGGATGGAAATTCACAGGGACAAAACCTCTTGGGAGATTATGGGTATCTCAGTGCAACTATGTTGAGAAGATATTAGACAAGTTTTGTTGGAGCAATCGTTGGGACCTAAGGAGAATGTAGACCTAAGGAGAATGTAGACATGAATCTTAGGAAGAATATTCATGATAAACCTAGAAATGTTAGACCTAAGGAGAATGTAGGCATGAATCCCAAGAAGGGAAGACACAT
>JBAMIB010273208.1:0-11739 GCA_037177415.1 Kaempferia rotunda | reverse complement strand
GGTAAACCTTAGAACCCCAAACCCAGGAATTCCATTCCGAATTTGCTAGTTCTCAACCACTAGTCGACTGGAACATATACCAATGGCTGGTAAACCTTAACTTAGGATTTTACCTCCGAGTACAATCACTCAGCACTTGTCCTCGCCCGCACCTTACCAAGTCACACTTGGACTTACACGACAAAGCCTCAAGCTTAGACTTACACCGCCAAGACCACACTTGGACTTTCCGTTGTGCTTGTCACTTGCACACACAATAGCGCATGTCAAATACACATGCAAACCCTAACTTAAACCCTTTGCCCAAACATCAAAATTTAAGAGTGCACCGATTGCTCCGACAGTAACCTCATTTGATGGAAGAGAAAGAAGCATTAAGTAGTGGCAAGATTGAACATAGAGATGGGGTATAAGCTTGTCAGTAACATTACAAGCTTATTTGAGTCAAACATTTAACAATCATGCTAAGATACCCCATAAAATTAATGAAGGTTTATTGAGATAATCAAGCTACAATGCATATAATCTCAAGTTTGATATTTCATAGGAGTACAATGCATATGAAGATTAATTGTCACTTCACGAGAGATAATATCACTTGTTGGTTCTAATGATCAGTTAATAGATTTGTTAACTAAATCATTAAGGCGGCTGTAGGGAAAGCCACTGATACTTGTAGGAAAATTGAACTATGTCACAATTAATAGTCTAGAAATCTCATTTGCAATTAATGTTATATGATACTTCCTAGAGAGCCATGCTAATCTTAAACATGCTCAGGAAAAATAAATTTGTTATGTGATTGGAGTCATCTTTAGATTATGGACTATTCTTAATGCAGATTAGGCTGGATCTCCTACATATATATGATCTATGTTAGGTTATTGTGTCGTTGTAGAAGGTAACCATCATTTCATGGAAGAGAAAGAAGCAATTATTGGCATGATTGAGTGCAAATATGGAGTATAAGTTAATTTGCCTTAGCAAAATTACGAGCTTATTTGGTTCACACATTTAATGATCGAGCTACGATACCCTTGCAAAATCAATGAAGGTTTACTGTAATAATCCACCTAGAATGCATATAACCTTAAATTCGATATTTCATAAGAGTATAAAGCATATAAAGATTGATCGTCACTTCATGAGAGATAAAATCAATTAGTTCTAATGATCAATTAATAGATTTGTTAGCCAAGTCATTAAGATAGCCTAGAGTTGAATATATTTATAGATGTCTTAAATATATTCGAACCATCTTAAAGAGAAATGTTATGGCATTTGTAAATATGTAAATTGCAAAGGGGTTATTTGTAATATTCATAATCTGGTGAATATTGCCCCAACATGGCAACACATAGTAGAAATAGTCAAGAAAGCTTTCACCAATTTTAAATATTGGCAAAGGTCAAACCATTAACATGAGCAAACAAAAACATCTTCTGTAGCTTCAACTTTAATGTCTAAGTTTAATTTATGACCCAAGTTTAATTTGGACATAAACCTCGAATGTGAACAACAAGATTATCTAGATTTAAAATTCTAGATGATTTGTGAATAACCTTTCCTTCTCCAAAACAATGGAACATCAAAATTGAAAAGAAAAATAAAACACGTATTTATTATTAGTTTTTGAACACTTCAAATTTGTTTGAGATGAAAAATTAATGATAAATATTTGTTTCTTTTCTTTTCCATTTTCTAAATTCAAAACAAAAAATTTTCATGGACCAAACAAATGGGCTAGTAGAATATGTGGATCATGAAACTTGTAATAGCATGAAGCACAGTAACAAAGAATACTTGCCTAACCTCCACATTTTACATAGAAGAAATGTAACAGAAACCTAAATAACTGAAACTAGTGGGTAAGCAATTGTGATAGCATAATCTAAGTTCCTGAATTTTAAACTTAATGCAGTTTGTATAAAGAGCTAAACAAGAAACCTTATGGTGACTTAAAAAGTAAGAAACCATACCTTGCATTCTGGTATTCCAATTCCAATGTTTCCTGAAATGGCTTCTTTACTCATTTTCTCAGTAGCCTTTCAATTGCAAATTTTGGGAAGAACAAAGAAACTGATATTTTATCAGAACCTTGTAGAATAACCACAAGTTTGATGGCAAAATAAAAGTTTCTAGAGCTGAGAAAAACAAGATTAGTTGCAAACTAAATAAATGATTGGGATTATTGCTTCTTCTATTCTTTCAGTACAAATATTTTCAGTCATGTACTCCTTTGTAGAATAAATAATTTAGTACCCCATATAAGTAATCTCGTCTTTCATCTAACTCTATTTGTACAAGGAGATTATTAAAACAAACAGAATATCTGAAAAATTAAAATAACTAATTGGATTTTTAACAACTATGCAAAGCCATTTCAATTTGCAATTTTGATTTTTTGTGTTAAAAGTTTAGTCACAAAATTCAAAAAGGTATTATTCAATGATGCAAGGATGCCTGGAACAAATTGAAATGCTATTGCATGCACTCTGAGATTGAAGAAGGTAAAAGAGGCTTAGGAAGATCTGGTTCCACCAAAGTTTGGAGAGTTCTTCTCTTTGATGTAGGAGTACAGGTCACTGCCAATCTGTCGAGGTGGAACACTGTTTTGCATTGAGCAGAATGGGTGACTAGTTTTTGTTTCCCAGCTTGGAAGAACAGGACATGGAGAAACCATAAAGTGTTTAGTGGAGCAGATCCATGGCCTCTGGCATCCATGTCAGCAGTCTTGGGTACATCACTAGAATACTCTGCAATTGTCGAGTCCTGCCTGAAGCAGCATGCCACCTCCAACCATAACTAGGACCTCAGAGAATGTCAGGATTCCACACCTTCTATTTGTACGAGATTGTTATGCTATGATATCTGAATACTTGAGTAACTTAGGTGAAACTTAATAAATGCAAAGCCACTACAATTGTGCATTACATACTTGTAGCATTAAAAAGTTCAGTCACAAATCTGATTGATCCAACCGAAAAGTTTACTTTATCGATTTGGTTATGGTTTGCATACTAGGTAAACTTATCAACTTTGGTTAGGATTCAGTTAAACTCATAAAAACAATTAAAACCGAACAAAAACATTAAGTTTTTTATAATGTATAGGTGTAATTATAGATAAATTAGTATGTTAATTATTATGAGTTCTTGACCTTATTTATTCCATAATTAACACTAACCTTAAAAACAATCTTTTAATATTAATTTTAAGAGTTATTGTTTAAAAGCCAGTTTTTTCATTGAGTTTTAATTAATTTACATTTATTTTTAATTAATGGTTTCAAACTAAGTGCAAAACTAAACAAAAATTTTGGTTTAGTTCAAAAGACAAAATTAAAAGGTTTCGGTTCAATTTGGATTTGGATTTTCTAAACGAAAGGATTATGGTGTTGTTTTACTTTTCTTTGCTTAATCAAATAAACCAATTCAAGTACACAACTACTTGGCACATAGATTTTATGGAATAATTCATGGTTTAAGATATTGACCCGTGCCGAGGTTTTAATTCCGAACCGGAACGATACAGTTTCGATACCATATTGTACCGTGTCAACATAGTTTCGATATATATATATGTGTGATAATTTTATTAGGTTTTAATTAAACCTATCTAAATTATCCAATCATAGATAGGAGTTAATTAAAATTATTAACATAAGATATTTAATTAAAAGTCAAAAACTTCGAACCCTGACCCCTTGTTCCGTGACACGTTGTCGGTGGCCTCGGGGTCAACGCGACGCATTCGGAGGCATCACCGAGCTAGCACGATGTGTTCGCGAGCCTCTGGGAGCGCCGACATTGGAGGCATGCCTATGCCGGTCCGCGAGCGAAATGAAATGTTTCGCCCTTATCGGGCGAAATGACACGAGATTTTAAACTATAGAATAATTACAAGAATGCTAACTTCACATCTCTACATAACATTCTTATGATTCATTTCAATGGATTAAGGTCAATGCTACTCCATCGACGTTATTGTCATTTCTGATTACAAAAAATGGATACTTCACATTAGACATGACCATTATTCAGTTCAAGCCACTTAACTTTAATTGTCGAAACAGATTACCATTCACGATTCAGAATTAGAATTGATTACGATTCCAGTTACAAGTCACCATCGATTACGATTATTTTTTATATTTTATTTTTTTTCAAAATATAAATGTTGAAAAGTAAAAAAAAAAAAAGAAATTAAGAAAAGACTTAAATTATTTGCTTCGTAATGGTAATTTCAGTATCAAAATCATTTGCCTGGTCTCTAGAAGTTGCATTACTTCTATTTTTTTATGGGTCTTATTCAATCATCAAGTAACTCTTAGCTTTCAAAGATTCAAAGCCAAAGCAAATCCACTTTCATCCAAAATATTATCTTCAAACTAAATATTTATTCTATAACAGTCAACAACGGGGATGCTACAATCTCCTTTGTTATAATAGAGAGAATAGGATGGCCTTGGATCTTCTGCGACAACCATTGTAAAATATTGAAATATTGTTTGCTATAAGTTTCACTGAAATCAAATGAAATCCTAAAATCTAGAATTTGAGGATCGAACATTTCGTACGTTCTCATAATAAAAGTTGTATCTTCGTAAGTTTTAAACTATCACCACCAGGTATTTTGTGTTTCAGGTGCATTACCTTCTAATTCATATTTCAAACTATAATCATCATAAATATCTTATAAATTATTTCAAATATTTTGTACAATTAAAGTATATCAAGAGAAGCAGAATTTTTAAATAGTACCAAAGCATCATAATACATAACTAATATTTCATGCAAAATATTTAATTTAAGTTTAGAGTTTAAAACAAATTCAACAAAATAGATATTAGAAATATACTAAAAATATTTTTCCCATTTTAACTTCATTGTCATCAGTGTTATATTTATTTAAATTTAAGCTAAGCTATGCTACAAAAATTCAACTAAATGACACTAAGCTATGCTAAAAAAAAATTCTAAATGACACCAAATAATTATTCAATTGCATCATTAAATACTTTTAAAATTTTTTATAAATCCGGCTGCATATGCTTCATTAGTGGGAAGAAAAATATACATTGGTATCATAAATAAGCACTATATTTCTCTATATATTGAAATAAATCTTACAATAATTTATACGTTGAATTCCAACATTGATACATCCTGAGAAAATTTTGTAGGTCTTATTCCATTAATTTTAGAAATCTATCTTATTGTTTCCTTATATTAGGATGTGAGCATAAATAAGAGATAGAAATTTTAATGAGACTAAATTGGTTTTCTAAAGTTTTCAATAAATCTTACACACATAGATTTAAATCATATCATACACATCGAATACAAAAATATAAACCACTAATAAGTTGACATATAATTTAAGTTCTTCAATAGTTGCAGTATTATCAAACGATATTGAAAATATCTTAGAACTTAATTTATATTCTTCTAAAATCAAGCATATCGATTGAGATATGTTATGAGTTGTTTGTGCTTCATCAAACACTTAATATACTAGTAAATATTTTTGGATTGACCAAGTGTTGTCAATTCAATGACAAGTAACACCCACATAAGAATGAGTTTACCAAAATATTAGAACATAGAGCTATCTTATTATTTAACTTACTAAATTCTTTAATTAACTCCTTACCTTGCCTTACTAATTTTTATGAATGTTGTTCTAGCAAACACAGTTGCAGAGTTAGGTGGTTCTTGATAAAAAAAAATCTTCAAATGTATATTTAAAACTAAAACAAAAAAGAAAATTATTCGACAAAAACCAATCAATCTAATGATTCTTTTAATTTAGTATTAGAATATTTAAATATATTAGAATTGGTTCCACCATTAGCCGATGAAAATATGGATAACTCAACCACATATTTAGTTTCAACATTTTCACTTCAATAACCCATTGCCACCACCCGATTGAAACTTGTAGAATGCTTTACAAATACTTACATTTTGTATTTTTCCAAATGGAAAAGTGACCTTCTCAAAATATGTGGTAAAAAGAAATAAATCTCTATACTTTCTTACGTCTTAAATGTGACTCAACAACAACTAAGCTTTATCCCACTAGGTGACTCATCATCAATAAATTCACCTCTAAATTTGGGATTGTCTTCTCCTTGCTCTTGTGAAATGAACTCGATCCTTCAATTTACATTGAAGACTTGAAATTGAAAATGATTGAAATTTGAGCATTAAGAGACGAGAGTATAAACACAATGAAATAGAGTAGGATATTTATAGATTTAGGAATAATGGTCAGTTTCAACCAAAATAAAAAATTAGAGGGTCAATAATCTAGATCATTCAAATGGAAAAAAAGAGTAATATGACGTTTAGGGTGCGTTTGGTTGGGGTAATCATTAATAACTTTTGTTATCGAACCAAAGTTATATTGTTCAACTCGGTTTGATTTAGGTAATAAATTATTCCCAAGTAATCAATCACTCTCACCACGTCAGCACACGTCATCAAAACTGGGAATGAGATAACCACTGAAATGGATGGTTTTTGACAATTTCGGGGTTAACAGAACAATATTCCTAAAATTATCCCCACTCGTTCTTCTCACGGAGGTCATCTACTGGAAGGAGCATCTAGGGTGACGAAGGAGTTGATGGCGAAAGACGGCGCGGTCGGCGGTTGTGAGAACACAGCAGCGACCACCGACGGTTTATGAGGCGCGACGACAATAGATAGTGAGTGGGAGAAAGGAACCTCCTTCGCTGCTTCCCTCAATAAAAAACAAAGGGTCCTTAGAAGGAAGAGAGTCATTCCAAGCTAGCGAATCGAACTGATCTGACTCTGGCGCTACTTCTCTTTTGGAAGGGTTCACCTTCTTTTGCTTTCAGTTGGACGTGCTTGTGTTAATGAGCGATAGCGAATACTATGACATCGAGGAGTTGGGATGCAGGTCTTGAGATGATGACGGGCGACGTCAAAAGGAAAGGAATGAAAACCTGCAACAAGTATGGAACTCATGGTTTGCCCAAAATTGTTTCATCCTACAATCTGTATTCAAATTGTATAATTTTATCCGGGAAATGATTCTTTGCGCTCTATTTCATCGCCTATGGTCTAAAAAACACAACACCCACCATGTCTATAGAGATAGTGGGGCATCCTCTGCGGAGGAGGAGAGGAATGGACACCAGAGAGAAGCATTAGCAGCGCATACGAAGGTTTCACATAACGAACCAAACAACATTTGAGAGGGACGACCGATGGAAAGGAAGTCAACGCCTATGAGAGAGTGGACGAGAAAAGGAAAAGCACAATTTTCTTATTAGGGTATTAGCATCATTATTTTAATTATATTATCCTATTACAATAATTAAATCAAGGATAATATAATAAATGTTACATTACGATATAACGTTACCTAGGATTGGACTAAACGAATCAAACAACGGTTATATTTTATTCCCCATAACCTTGGTTATACAATTACTTGGTAATCACATAACAAGGTTATGCATGATTATTTGAACCAGATGCACCCTTAGAATTGTTGGTTTCCAACGGCTAAGTTAAAAAAAAACCATTGAAACGCTGATTTGAATTATCGGTTTAGACTGACGATTCACAGGTTTTTTTTCGATTGAACATTAGCCAGCCAGTACGATTTTATCTATCAACCTGGGTCAACCGGTAACCAGCCCGTTGACTCAGTTAAGGCACCGGACCAGCTTTGGTTTAAGCCCGACCCATGGTTAGTTCAAGTTCATTTTTGTAGAACATTCTTATGATTCATCTCAATGGATCGAGTGTCAATGCCAGCATCACTAACATACTGTTGTATATAATCATTTATTATAAATAAAGGACATCTAGCCATCCTTTCAACCAACAAAAAGTTACTATTGATGGAGGCACTTGCAACTCTAAGAGTGATAAAATATACTCTTTGAATTCAAGCTTACGGTAGTAAAAAATGATTTCATAAAAAGGTGGGCATTAAGTTTTTGTCGGCATGCTTTAACGATAAGGCAGCGAACTTGCCAATCTGGTGTCTACAAATAGGAATGCATTTAAAGAATTGTTTGGCCCACACAATGAAAAGACATTGTATTATCCGATGCCAGAGAAATCACTTGTATGCATTTTGCAAAACTATGCAAATTGCCACTCTGATTGAAGCTCTTCAAAAGTTAGGACCATTGAACTTTTGGAAGGATTGGGAAACCTAATCTACAAAAATAATCTTTAAGAAGATTGGAGAAAAGAACAAGTACCAACTAGAGATGCTGACCTTGCTATCTTCTTGTTCCCACCATGAAGAATGTTTCTCTACCTCATTAGCCTATTAACAAAAGGTCAAGAAGAAAATTATAAAAAAAACATTGTACTTTGATTATAAGTTGATAGGAAAAACATAATGCATAACTGCACTTGTGGACAGAATAATTGACCTTTTTCTCACTTTGCTCAACTTTTTTAAAGGGAGATATTTGCTTTCCAATAACTTTATTTTGAAACTAACAAACATATATCAGAGAAAAGTATGAGGTTATTGGTATGCTAATGCAAAGAGCACTAGCTTCACCTCGAAATTTTACATTGAAAGAAAATATCAGAGCACCTCAAAAGAATTGGTAAACTAAATTATGATTTCATAATATAAAATTATTCTTGGAATTTGCAAATGAATATTTGAGAACTTCATGCAGTTTGTGTAAAAAGGCAATGAAAACTTAAATGTAAGAAAACTATATTTTTCATTATGTGCATGACTTCTTTACCCATTTCTTCAGCAGCCATTCAAACACAGATTATGAATAGGAAAAAAAGGAAGAAACTAAGATTTGAACAGAAGCTTATAGAATAAAGAAATTTAATACCAAAAAAATTACAAAGGCAAAGAAAAGAAACCTTTTGCTAAGTTAAATAAATCATTGACATCATAGCTTATTTATTTACATGTTGTTGGCTCTTATATTTTCCCCCGTTGGCACAGCTTGAACATAATTTTATCATTCAGTACTTCTTCCTTCAACTAATTCTATTTGTATGAGAAGAGTTGCCCAAATTTGTACGAGAGTTGCAGACATATAACATTAAAAGTTCAGTTACAAATCTGATTAACCTGATCCAAATCGAAAATTTAGTTTATCGATTTAGTTTCTGTTTGGATACTTGGTAAATTTATCAATTTTGATTGGGACTCAGTTGGAACTTATAAAAGCCATAAAACTGAACGGAAACATTAAGTTTTAAAAGGTGATAAGATATATTCTTTGAATTCATGCTTTTGCTAATAATACATGAGTTTTTTAAAGGTGGGCATTAAGTTATTGTTGGCATGTTTTAATGGTAAGGGAATGAAGTTGCCAAAAGCAAAGAATGCTTTTAAAGCATTGCACGACGACAGATGCTATAACCTTGCTATCTTCTGGTTCTGATCTTGAACTTTGTTTCTCCACCTCGTCAGCCTGTTAACAAAAGGTCAAGAAGAAAATATAAATAAATGCATCGTACTTTGATTATAAGTGGATAGAAAAAAAAATGCATAACTGCAAGTAGACAGAATTATTGACCTTATTCTCAGTTAGCACAAACTTTTTAAAAAGAGGTATTTGCTTTTCAATAGCATTCTTTTGAAACTAACAAACAAAAAGCAAAACCATCACAGTATTAGTTCACTAGAGGATTCTTAATTAGCAAATAAGAGATGCTTGCAAAATATCAGAGAAAAGTATCAGGTTACTGGTTTGCAACTGCAAAGAACACTTGCTTCACTTATAAATTTTACATTTTCTAAAATAATAGAGCACCTCAAAAGAGTTGGTAATCTGGAAAGTAGTGAAGCTTGTCTAAACTAAATTATGATTGCAGAATTTTAAGTTCTTACATTGCGCAAATTTTGTATATGCATAATTGAAGAACTTTATGTAGTTTCTGTAAAAAGGCATCATAAAAGTTAAAATGTAAGAAAGCTATATGTTGCAGTCTGTAAGAAAAATATAGTTTCCCAAAATAACTTCTTGACCCATTTCCTAGATATTTGTTCAAAAACCTATATAAGTAAGAAAATTGATAAAGTATAAAAGTTACTGTAAAGCAAGCAAATGATTGAGATTATTGCTTCTTTATTTACATGTTGTTGGCTCTTATAATCTCCCCTATTTGGTCAGCTAAAATAAATAATTTTATGTATTTAATACTTCTTTTTCTTGAACTATCTCTATTTGTGCGAGGTGATTTTTAAAATAAATATTATGATATCTGAATACTAGAAAAACTTAGACGGCATTTAACAACCATGCAAAGCCACTTCAATTATGAGTTGCTTATTTGTAGTGTTAAAACTTCAGAAAAAAATTAGATTAACCAAATCGAACTAAACTGATCCAAAAAAGTTTAGTTTATCAATATAGTTTTGATTTGGTTACTGGGTAATTTATTGATTTTGGTGAGGATTCAATTAGAACTTGTAAAAACAATTAAAACCGAAGCAGAACCATTGAGTTTTTTTTTATAATATGTATAAATGCAATAATAGGTAGTATGTTAATTATTTATTAATTGGCATTATTTATTACCAAATCAACACTAACCATAAAATATAACCCTTTAATATCAATTTTAATAGATTTATTGTTTAGAAACCAGGGAATAAAATTTCGTGTCGTTCCGCCTGGCACGGGCGAAATGTTGCGTTCCGCCCGTTGACCGAAACCGGCAACGACACGCCCAAAGTACCGCGGTCGCCGAGGACACCTCCAGCGGTCTTCACGCCCGTTGAGGACGTCTGGCCCTGGCTTTGCGATCGTCGAGGACTGTTCCCAAGGACGCCTCCTGCGAGCTTTGCAGCCATCGAGGACGCTTCCTGCAGGTCTCGCGGCCGCCGAGGACAATTCCTGCGGGCCTCACGACCGTCGAGGATGCCTCATGCGAACCCGACGGTCGTCGTTGGTGGAGCGAATACAAGGAGAAGAAGAGGAATGTTCAAACAGGAAAGAGAAGAAAAGGAACGGAGAATAGGAAGGAGAAGAAGATGAATGCGCGAAGAAGGACCGCGGACGTTACTGCAGTCGCCGAAGACGCTTCTGGTGCTGCCAGATGCGTCCGACGGCGCCGGAGACTTCACGAGGCGGCAAAAGCGTCGTGGGCACCGGAGGCGTCACGAATCTTCTGGCTGAGCCAAAAGCGTCATCGAATGATTCTAGTGCCGTCGGAGCCATTTTCGTATGCCTTCGGCGCCATCGACGGTGTCGCGGACCTCAGAGGTGGGCGGACGTCGCGTGCGGACGGCATCCCAGAGAGTATTGTGAAAAACAATATTCCAATTTAAATAACTCAAACAATTCCTACCTAAATGTGGTATGTTAAAGAAACTTTTATACATCTTAATTAAATTATCCCAATAAAATAAAAAATATATTTAAAAATAATAATAAATTTTATTAAATGATATTCTGAAATTATTTTTAATATTTTAATTTTATTTAAAAATTCTAAAAAATCAAATTTATATTCTGATATATCTATTAATTATTTTATATTTTTTTACTGTTTTAATATTTAATTAATATTATAATATTTTTAATTATTTTAAATATATATTATTTAAAATAATAATTAATTAAATAATTAATTAATTTACATAATTATTATATATAAAATAGCATTTTGTATTAATTTATATAATTAGGATTATTTAATTAAGGCAATATATTATAATGTATTAATTTTAATTCGAGTTATTGATATATTAATTTTT
>JBAMIB010273100.1:0-11739 GCA_037177415.1 Kaempferia rotunda | reverse complement strand
CACCGGGAATCACACATCCCGGATTTCCACCACCGGGAATCAAACATCCCGGATCAAACCAACTTCTAACTTTAACCTATTTGTCATTCATCAAAACATAGGTTTAACTGTTAGTGCAAACTGCACCAACAAATAGGCTATAGTTCTTCAGTTTTATTCATTCAATTACATTCCAAACACCTGTGTTGTAGAGTTAGAGCTTTCTTAAAGAATTGTGCTGCAACTGCTGTAAGAGGTTTCTCCGCCTAGAAGGAGAATTTTTAGCTTTTTATTGTCTTGGAGTAGTGATTTCCTAATCACGATCCAAGTAAATTCTGCCTCTTCTTTTCTCTGAATTTCTACTTATATTATTTGTGTTTGGTTTTACTTTAAATTAACTTTGAGAAAGGTATAGTTTATTTTTGATTATTTCAGTTTAAGCTTTCTAACCCTCCTAGCCGGCCCACAAGGGACCTACAGATTGATCTGGGGACCTTCTAGTCCAGCCTTCATCTGATATAGCTGCGGAGGCTTTTGAGGAACATTCTGCTGCTTTGGTGGTACATACTACTGAGAGGGTGCTTGCATCTGAGCTCTACAGTTCCTGGCCATGTGCCCCTCTCGTCCACAGTGGTAGCATGTGTTGGTACCCTGGCGGCATTCCCCTAAATGCCTTTTTCCACATCGAGTGCAATGTGGGTAGGTGGGTTGTTTGTTCAATGGACCTTCCTTGGACGTATTCCCTGGCTTCCTTTTGTTGCTGAAATGTTTCTTCTAGGTACTTGGAGGCTTTTCTTTTTCAGCTCATGCCAGGTTCTACTGACGTATGTTGTTTAGATAGTGCTCAGTGTGTAGAGCACTGCTGAACACCTCTTCAGCCGTCTGTGGCTTATTTACTGTGCCAGCCACATTCATGGCTATCTCGGATCTCAACATCTTCAATATCAGTCTGACCCTTTCTTTTTCTGTACTTACCAACTCTGGCCATAAGCGAGCCAGCCTGTTGAATTGGTTCACCGCTTCACTGACTGTCAAGTCACCCTGTCTAAATTCGGTGAATTCATCATAGTGTTTGTTGGTGACTCGGCGGTGAAAGAATTCATCGAAGAACTCTGCCTCGAAGTCTGTCCATCTCATCTGTTCTATTGGTCTCTTGGACTTGACTCTATCCCACCACATTCTGGCATCTCCAGTCAGGCAGAAGGAGACACACTTGATCTTTTCGTGCTCTGGCCAGTCTAGTAGTTCCACGGTGCTTTCTACTAATTTGAACCAGGCCTGAGCATCCCATGGTTCGCAGCTTCCTGAGAATTTTTCTGGCCTCAGTCTCTGCCATTGAACTAGATATGCCTCTTGGCTCACCAGTGGGGCAAATGGAGCTGACTGGGCCGGCCTGACCGTGGGTGCCACTGGCACCACATTCTGAGCAGTCTGAGCGGCAGCGGGGGTAGGATTTGCTTGTTGCTGGAGCATAGCACTTATCATTTGTTGCTGCTCTGCTACTTGCTTCTGTAAGTCTGTGACCACTTGTACCAGATCTGGTGTTTGTGCACCAGTCCTGTTGCTACGTCTCCCAGCCATAGTATCTAACAAAATTAGTAGGCTAGTCTAAGGGTCATAATTCATACACCTCATATCATAACTATCATGTATAAGCATCCATATCCTATCATACTTATCAGGTATAATCAAACATGTCTTATCTTAAAGGTAAGGTGCACATATAATCAATCATAACTTATCATGTGGAAAAAAGGCGAAATCGCTCGCCCCCAGCTCCCGCGCCAACCCGTCCCCAGGCCAACGCGGAGGAGGTAAATCACGGGTGGCTACTAGCCATAAGTGCAAATGGTTAAGACATGGGGGAGGTATATGCTAGGGCACGCCGAGTTTCGACATCTAGACCTCATGTGGCAACCTCTCATACTTTAACCATCGCACCGCCCTGAGGGGACACAATCATGCCCAACATGATTCATGACAAACTGTATAGCACTCAATATTACATATAAATAGGGGTGAAAATCAGCTTAAAATCAAATCAATTAAATTGAATAAATCAAAATTTGATTAAATTGATTTTTTTTCGTGGACAAATTGAATTAACCAAACTTTGGGATTAAAATGAATAAATCTAGAAAATTGATGATAAATTGACTAATGGTATCATCAGTCGGTTGATATATTAGATAGTCAAATCAATCTAATTTATCGATGGAGTTACATTTGATTCAAGTATATAGTCGATTGTGTCTCTTCGGAACAGTGCAATGGTTAAGGCATGAGAAGTTGCCACATAAGGTCTAGAAGTCAAAACTCGACGTGTCCATGTCTTAACCGTTTGTACTAATGGCTAGTAGTCACCCGTAATTTACCTCATTCGTGTTGGCCTAGGGACGGATTGGTCAAGACGCTGGAGCGAGCAAATCGTCTTTTGCCACATAAGTATATAGTCGATTGTGTATAATAGTCGATCGATGGTATTTTAATTAAATCAGTTTAATTGATTTGTGAAATTTAAAATTGAAATCGAAATATATTTTTTTAAAAAAAATAAATTTCTGGATTACCTGAATCGTAATTTCAAATTCTATCAGATTAATTTGACTAATTTGATTTAATTGATCTTTTACTTACCGCACATATAAACATGTCGAATTGTGCCTGATCTGATCGATACAAAAGTGGATGGACCCATAAAATAACCAAAAAATTTTGAATGCTGTTCCAATCTGTTTTGGTTGAAAACAATTCAAGACCTAACTAATTGGCGATCCTAAACGCCTTGACCCAAGTGGGAAACTATTGGATCGGAGGAAAAGCCAAAACATTATACACTTTCTCCTCTTCAAATTTGCTTCGTCTGAGAGAAGCCCGATAAACAAGTTAACGAGTTCTTTGAAAATTAGAAAGAAGATGGCGAGTTAGGCTCTTGGTCTGTGCATTATTCAACCCAAATAAAAAACGTAAACAATTTATCGTTTTAATCAAATAAATTAGGGGATCTAAAAATGCCGTCTTCTTTCTCTATTCCGAATCATCCAATGGAGCAAATGAAAAGAGCCTCCCACTTTACTTTTACTATTCAATCGGTACGTTTAACCTTATACTTTTTAATATTATTTTCATTATTATCTTCCGTCTAAATTATAAAAATGATTGAATGTGTTCTAACAACTATAAAATTATAGCTAATATATATATATTATAACAGTTATAGTAATTATAAAATTGTAGCTATTATATATATTATAATAACTATAGTTTCATTACTATTACAATACAAATGTTAGATAAGTAAGTCAAATCCATATTACAGCAACTACCAAATCACCACTACAAAGTGAATGGTAGATGAACATGATTAAATTGGCATTATATTTACTACACGTATTGTAATAACTATAAAACCGTAGTTGTTCTCTAGTGAGAAGTAAGCCTAAAAATACTCACCGTTTGGATAGATATCCATGAGTGATTTTTTATCTACCTTGATGGGTGGTGGGAAGGAATCAGATCGATCATTCAGGATTAGTCAGTTTGAAAAGTTAAATACACAGTATCAATTAAAAAAATTAAAAAATATATAAAATTATAGTTGTTTCACTAAGCCCTACCAATTCAATGTTTTAGCAGTTATTGGTTTTTAACTATTACGGTGTGCCCGATCGATTTATGATTGAACGATTTAATTAAAAAGAAATGTCCCAGTAGACGCTCTTTGGTGTTTAAAAAAATAACTTTTTAACAAAAGATACACGGGAATTCATATTTATCAAAAAGTGTATCCTACTTCTAAATTTAGTAAACGGCGCAAGAAAAAAATTAAAATTCATTTTTTACCCCTCCTGCCAAGAGCCAATGTTGGATCTGATATGATAAAATATCAGACACAACGTGGGCCTGATATTTTAAAATATCAGGTCAAACACTATCTTAATATTTTATCAGGTCCAACGTAGGTATGATATTTTATTAGGTCCACGTTGGGCTGATATTTCCATATTAGACTCACGTCGAGCCTGATATGATAAAATATCAGGCCCACATTGGGTCTGATATGATAAAATATCAGGCCCAACATAGAATTGATATTTTATCAGGTCCACGTTGAGCTTGATATGGAAATATCAGGTCCAACATTGGTTGTATAGATGGTACTTTAGTGATGGGAGGGGTAAAAAAAAATATTTTTTCAGTGTACTTGATAAATTTAGAAGTAGGATACGCATAAATATGAATTCCACGTGAGCCTTTTGTAAAAAAGTTATTAAAAAAAACGGACGTCATTGTCGCTTTTGCCCAATCATTCGTTTTAAAAGCCAAAATAGAGCAGTGAGATGACTTGGGTATGTTTGCTTCTTCAGCATTCCAAGCAATTTTTCTTTATTTTCTAGAAGATCAAACAAAATCAATGAGGATTTTACGTACGGAAATAATCCAACTGAGAAGAGCCACCAACCACATCGATCGCCGCCGCGGCAACAACTTGTCAAACCCGCCGGTAAACGCCGCACATGATTACATTTCATACGGAGACTCAAAGTCAACAGAGAGGATTCAAAGGGCGGCAAAGCAGTTGATTTCCCAACTTCCATCGCTATAAATTAGCAATCGTAACCGGAACTGAAGCAAGCAAATCAGTAGAGAAACAGAGGAAGAAGGAGGTTGCCGATAGCAGAGCACAGAGATGGCGAAACGATCGGCGTCATTGACCATCGCCGGGCTCGTCTTGGTAGCCGCCAGCTTCTTCTCTGTCTTCGCCGCGGCCACCACTCACGTCGTCGGCGATAGCACCGGGTGGACGATACCTCCCGGCGCCAACGTCAGTTTCTACTCTGCTTGGGCTTCCGAGCGGACCTTCGCCGTCGGCGACACTTTAGGTAATTAAATGAGAGTCGCCGGTGCAATAACTACTACTCGATTTCGATCGACGCAAATTGCTCACGATTTAATTTGTCCTCGCAGTGTTCAATTTTACGAACGCGCGGCACGACGTGGTTGAAGTGCCGATGGCAAGCTTCGATTCCTGCTCAACGGCCAACCAAATCGGGTCTACCTACACGACCAGCCCCGCCAGCTTGCCCGTCACCACCGCCGGCGTGCACTACTACATCTGCGGGTTCCCCGGCCACTGCCAGGCTGGCCAGAGGCTGGCTGTCACCGTCACCTCCTCCTCTGCCTCCACTCCCGCGGCCGCCGCGGCGCCTCCTACTGCTCCGGAAAATGGCGGCGGCAGCAGTACTGTGCCGTCGGCTCCCGGCCCTAATAGTCAGGTGCCCGGCTCGGCAGCCGGTTGGGCTCCATCCTTGGCGGTCCTCGCTCTGTCGTCCCTGCTCGCCTCCCAGTTCCTGTTCTAATTAAATATCCATGACGAATACGAATACGTCGATTATGATAGTGTTACTGGAGATGATTCATTGATGCTTCCCGCGCGCGCGCGGCAATAATAATAATTAATAATAAATTGGATTGGATGGATTCAATTGAAATAGATTAATGGTCATGGATATATGTTAACTTTCCTCTGTTTGATTCATTTTAATTAAACATCATTTGATTTCACTGATTGAATGGGTTGTTCGAATGATACGATACATGCTTCCGGAGGACCTCCGGCTCCACGCCGGCACCACCGATCGACGGAGGAGGACGATGGAGGAGACGAGGAGGGTGCTGAGCTCGGCAAAAATCCGACGACGTATGCACGTGCCGGTCTACGATCAGTGCACTTACGCGCAGACCTTGGAAGAGGGATGTGCGTCGGCGGAGGCGGACAGCTCCAGCTCGTCGAGATCCTTCTCGCCGCCGGCCCAACGTACCGAGGAGGACGAACAGTGTAATATTTAGTTAATCGATATAATTGACCTGGGACTGAGTGCTGGCCGGCACATGTAAATTTATATCCTGCAACCGATCCATGCCATTTTTTAAATTTAATCTCACAAATCTAGCTAGATATGCAAATCTTATTGCATCTCAAATCTGGATATGCAAATCTCATCATTTGGGTATATTTCTAGTGCTCGCTTGAAATCCATAGAGAACAACCATGCAATATAAACACGTCCTCACCAATATTCAATTTGTAGCAGCTATATTATAATGTGTTGTTATTGATTAGAGAACTTCTGAGTTCAATTTAATTAGAGCAGGGACGACAAAATTTATATCCGTTAAAAATTAACATCAAAATTTATTAGAGCAAACACTTATATAAGTACTATTTGCGCCAATGTATGGGGGCATATCGGTTATCGTCTTAACTACTACAATGTGTTGTTGATTAGAGAGCATCCAACTCAATTCAAGATGTGAATCTTATTAGTGTAGGGTTTTTAGTACATAAATCAATCACAAAAACTTTATAAAGCAAAACCATGTGATATAAACAGATTATGATCCGTGTCGGGTTGTAACAATGATGTCGACTTCTGACTGCTATAGCATGTAGCAGCTATCATTCACCCGTAATTTACCTCCTCCGTGTTGACCTAGAGACGGATTGACGCTAGAGGCGAGCGAATCACCTTTTACCACATATTATAGTTTAGAAAATAAAAAATTATTAGAAATGCAAAAAATTAAAAAGTATGATCAGAATCAGTGCTAGAGATTTCAGTTAATAGAAGGATGAAACAAATGCTAGAAGTTAAAATTGTGCATCAACTTCAACATCCATAAATATTAAATAATATAAATTCGACTCATCAATTTGAGGAAGCAATCTTTGCTTTTTTTTATTTTTTATTTTTATGAGATTAGTCGTTCAAGGTCCAGCTCCATCTAACTCATACAATTGCCTTATGATCCTTTCCTTTTTTGCTTTCAAGGCATCAATCTTGGCATCGATATTCTCTACCATCTCCCTAAGCTTGGCTGGATCGCTTGTCTTTATCTCCTCCCCCCCTTCGATGTGTCCATGCCTCACATTCTCTTCGTCTGCCATCTACAAGAAAATGAAAGAAAGAAAGAAAGAAAGAAAGAGAAGGGAAACAAAGACTTATTTAGACGTGATACAGATATTGAATTTTGAAATCGAAGATGTTTTGCTTGTCTTGCAAATTAACAAGAAAAAAAAAGGAAGATACTACTGACCTTTAAACTCCGATGGTATAGAACAGTTTTCCGGCAATGCTACTTATCGTATCGTACCGATGTATAATTTATAGGGGACTATATTGTGGCAAAAATAGGCTATGCTTCTTTGCTGAGGGCATCTTTGTCATGCGCTCTGGTATCAAGCCTCAGACCAGAGGACCTGCACTATTCTCCTCAAAAGTTGTTCTTATTTTGCTCTCTACCACAAGATTCAGAATTTAATAAAAATATTTAGAAAGGAAATAAGAACAAATGGTAAAAGAATTTTCCATTTTTTTTTCACCCTTGAAAATTCTACCATAAACTCGTATTGAAAGAATGAATCTCAATCAATGAGTTTATAAATAAAGTGTAGTTTCCTATTACAAATTGAAAGATAAAGAGTATTGTGAACGACAATCAATATGGAACTACTTTTCCTCAATCTATGTTTTAATGGAAAGAAATTCCTTTAAAATGTTATAGAGGGAAAATTACCTATGCAATCCAAACAATAAAATTCAAAGTACTGGGGCCTTTTTTCCATTTTGAATTGACTTTATCAGGGTTGCACTTTTATTACTTGAGTGGCCTCTTTCCTTGGGAATGCAATGGTTTAATAAGAAACAAGTTGAGCAAAAAAGTATAAATACAAGTAAAATTTAACTAAATTCTGAAAAAAAAAAACAAATATGATTTGATTGAATGACACTGAAACACAGAAAGATAGTTGCATAATTATCCATTAGCGAAAAATACACTATTATCTAATACAAATACAAGAAGTAAATTTTAGTTAGATTTTATTTATTTGGTAATCAGAAAATCAGACGAACTAAAAACAAATTTTAATTGAAGAAACAGAAAAAATAAGTTAGATTTAGTTTGATTCGAGTTAACCAAACAATTGTTAATATATTAAAAATATTAGTTAAGGAAAATGCATCAGAAACACAACAAGCAATAAAAATTAGCTTAGAAAACTTAAGATTATACTTCTTTCTTGAAAGTCTACAATTTGAGAAACCAAACTAATTGAATAATAATAAATTTAATCCAAACCAACCATTTTTTTAAATAAAAAAAAAATGTGGGAAGAATTAGATGTAATTTTAAAAGATGATAAAATAAAAGCAAGGTTAAAATGACATGTGTGTATAAAGAGGTAATTCATATAGCTAGATGAAATAAATTGATCTAAGTTGAAAATGGGAAAGAAAGAAATCAAGTAAAAACTTAGTTACTGTAATTATATATGAATTTTTTACCAGGCCTTTGTTTTGTTGATTTAATTGCAATTTTTTCTATCATCTTCTATGGATTCTATAGACCTGCAATTGCTTTGCAGATTTATCAACTTCACAAAAATCACGACCATAGAGAAAGTTACTCTTAGACTTATCAAGCAACACAATCTTTGTCAAGTTTCTTGTACTGAGCAACTTTTATAGATTGCAGTTTCCAATCTAGACAAAGAGGAATTGAGAAATGGATGTGACTCCTACGGGAAGTGTAGCAAAAAACAGCCATCTCTATGTAAGGCCATTGGTTAAAACATGCTCAAATGGCTCAAGTCCTTAGGAAAAACTCACATCTTAGTATGAGGCAATCAAGAACCAAACAATGCAACAGTTATATATGAACTTGTTTTCCCTGCTCTATTATAACCGGTGATGTTATGGGGTTAGGATTTAAAAATTTTCTATAAATAAATAAATAAAACACGTACCTTTTTGGCATAAAAATACCAAACAATTGGTAGTTAGATTTAAAGTCATGATCTATCTTCCACTAAGAATTCATGAGCCCCATCCACTTCAATCGAACTGAGTCCAGGGGATTTAACAATCATCTTGCTTCCCATGAGAGCTCTCACTTGCCCCACCTCATCCCACCTACGAGACTCAGCATACAAGTTTGAAATCAGCGCAAGTGCCCCTTCATCACCAGGCGATAGCTTGATGATGTTTTCCAAGATCTTCTCAGCTAGCTCGACCTTCCCTTGGAATCTACAAGCAGAAAGGATTGAGCCCCATATGAGATGGTTTGGTTCCAAAGGCATTTTTTTTATGACATCCATTGCTTCATCTATGAATCCAGCTCTAGCTAGTAAGTCAATTAAACATCCATAGTGTTCGACTCCAGGAGAAAAACCATATAGTTCAGACATCAAATTGAAATAAGCTAGCCCCTCATTTACCATTCCAGAATGAGTACAAGCAGAAAGAACAGCCATGAATGTCACACTGTCAGGTTTTACATCCCTAAGTTCATGCATTCGATTGAAGAGATTTAGAGCTTCTCTACCTTGCCCATTAGTTGCAAGACCACCGATCATTGCATTCCATGTGTGGGAATCTTTATGAGGCATCCCATGGAAAATTCGCATTGCTACATCAGTGCAACCACACTTGGCATACATATCAACGAGTGCGTTTTGTAAACAAACATCTTTTTTTATTTCATTTTCTTCGATATAAGCATGGATAATTTTGCCCTGGTCTAGAGCCCCAAGCTGGGAGCAAGCCGATAAAAGACTAACCATGGTGACTTCGTTTCCTTTCACATTAGAAAGCTGCATCTCTTCAAAGAAGGTTAAAGCTTCCTTATAGAGATTACCTTGAACGTAGCCTGATATCAAAGTTGTCCACGAGAAAACATCCCACACAGGCATCTTACGGAAGATGGATTCAGCTTCTGTGAAATCCCCACATTTGGCATACATGTTGATCAAGGCATTTCCAAGAAAGACATCACAAATTTGCAAGTTTTCCTCCACAAAAGCATGGAGGAGTTTGCCCTGCTGCAGATTGCCCAATTGAGCACATGCTGACAAAGCAGCAGATATTGTTATTCCATCTGGCCTTTCATTTCTGCATGTCATCTCTTGGTAGATATTCAACGCTTCTTTGTGGTGTCCACTAAGAACTAACCCAGAAATCAGTGCGTTCCATGTTTCAGTATTAGAAGTAGGCATAGACTTGAACACATTAAGGGCATCTATCAGACTGCCACACTTCGCATACATATTTATCACTGAGTTGCTGATGTCAATGTCAAATTCCCATCCATGTTCCATAATTTGAGAGTGAAGCCAAGAACCTCTACCGAGAGCATGCAATTCACCACAAGCTGATAACAGGCTTGTTAAAGTGAACTTGTTTGGCTCAATGCCAACCTTTCTCATCTCATCAAACAACCTAAAACCTTCATCTAATTGATTCTGTTGCGAATAACCAGATATCATCGACGTCCACGAAACCACATCCTTCTGCCGCATTTCATCAAATACCTTCCTTGCAACGTCAATATCGCCGCAGCTATTATAGAAGTTGATGAATCCAGACATCACAAACATGTCCGAATCAAAGCCAAATTTTGTAACCATAGCCTGGACTGAACTTCCATCACGCAGACTTCCGAGCTGCGCGCATGCTCTCGACACGGTAGAGAAGGTGTAGCTATCAGGAGGGAAGTCTGCACGACGAAGGAACAGCTTAAAGGCAGAGAGGGCGTCATGAGGAACACAGTGGTGGGTATAGCCCCTAATTATAGAGTTCCACATGAAAATATTTGGTTGGGGAATCAGATCGAACAGGCGGCGGGCGGCGGTCATGTTGGAGAGGGCGGAGGGGGAAGTGAGGACTGCGAGGAGTCGGCTGGCGGCGAAGGTGTCTTCGACGAGGCGAGAGCGGATCATGCGAGCGTGTACCTGAGCGAGCTGCGACCTGTTGGAGCAGCTTTCGAGGAAGAGGAGGAGGCGGTGATCGCCGGAGCGACATGGTTCGGTGAGCTTCTTGGCTGCGGGGAGTCGCCTGGGTTCGAAGTAAAGACAGCGCATCTAACGGCGTCGCAAGGCGAGCGCGGTTCGATTGGGACCAGGACAGTTTCGGCAACTTAATGAACCGCTAAGTTTCGGCAATTATATTTGGTTTTTGTGGGCACTGGGGAGTGATTTGAAATGTCCTAATTTTCAAAAGTTTAGTATTTTTTAAACATGTTGTTGATTAGTAAATATTATTATCTTAAAATTTGTTATAAATACTATCGCTTTTTTACCTGAATTAATTACAATTTATATTATAAATTGTGATCTATAGTATAAATATATTAATGAAGTTTCAACGATACATTGGTTTTGCTAACCCATAAAAAGGTAAAAAATTTTATATTTGAGTTGCATATTAGACGGTTTAAGTCTAGAGGACATTAAATTTTTTATTTTAGTTTAAAATTTTGAAAAATATTTTTTCTCAATCCAAAGGCACCTAGAATTTAGAAGGGGAAAGGATTTTTTTTTTTTACAAACCATCGGCAATTCAAATTAACTAATCTGGAGGCGTAAAATGGATAATAATGACACTTCGCTAATGCGGTTCAGAAAATTAACCAAGGTTTTTATTGAGTGGTTTAGTTCCGGTCGGTCCGATTGAACACCTCTTTTGTCACGTGCGAGGCTGAAACCCAATCTGGTCCGGTTCGCAGTTAGTACCAAAAGGCAAAACCGCACTATTAACAAACCAACGGTCCTCGCTCGACGACGCCCCTGCTCTCCAAGTGTTCGATGCAATGCTGTCCACGGCATCGCTCGGCGCGAATGTCTTCGTCCGCTGTGGCCCCTCTGATCCTCGCGCTGCCACAATTGGGAGCGGCCATGTCACGGTGTCGCCCTCTCGTATC
>JBAMIB010272882.1:0-11740 GCA_037177415.1 Kaempferia rotunda | reverse complement strand
AAATAAATAAATAGCTAAAAACATCAACTGCTCCATGATCGTCAGATGCAAATTTGGAGCCCATGATCTGATCCGTCTCCTTCCATCCGGGGTTCAGCGGGGCATCTGAGCAGCGACCTCTCGAGATGCCGATGCGGCCGTTCCGTGGCCATGGTACCCCCCTCGCCCTTCTCCTCCCTCTCCTCCTCTCCTTGGAGCTGCAACTCTCACTCGGAGGCGGAGGCGGAGGCGGAGGCGGAGGCGGAGGCGACGGAGTTTGCGAGCTCAGCGTCCGCCTCCACGACGTCATCTATAACTACAGCTTGGCGTCGCCCACCTCCAAATACCCTCACGGCGTTCTCAGCGAAGACGGGTACTCCTCCTTTTAACAATTGCTTTTCTACCCTCCAACTCTTGCCTCCAAGCTTTAACTCGTTGTAAATTTCTTCTTCTCCTTCGTCTTCTTGTATTGTTCAAAGAATTAAAGGATCAGTGCTAGATTATTTATTATTACCCGATATGGCTCCTCGTTAGGAGTGCGTGAAGTTTTACGGTTCGCTGTGTATCGCTCCAATTTAGTTGACATTCTGTTGGTTGATATGATCTGGATCAGTGTACTTCGTATTTTAGATTTAGAATTAATGTGACCATGTCATGAACGCCACTCAAGTTAATGGTTCAATTATTTAATTTGATCTGGATTCTGGCGAGAGCACAATAGCAGAATCTTCTATCACAAAATCGTTATCCTCTTGAGCTTCTTTTTTCTAAACTTGTTATTTTATGTCTGCTTTGTTTGTGGTAACGAAATATATCTGTTGCAGCTCTAGAAGACAGGAACATGCATTACATTACACCCTCTCTATAATTTTGTATTAAAAGAATCATCCATAGACTGTTGTCTTTCCATTCTATTTTAAACTAGATGATGATTATGGGAAATGGTAACAATGTGGACCTAATCATACGGTTATTTTAGTGATCCAAAAGGAAATGACTGCTCATAATGGTAGATCTGGATGTGCTTCAAGTACAGATGAGTAAGGATGTTTCTGAACTGAGCCAAATATGAAATTTGACAAAGATATCTTATTTAGATTACACTGTAGCATCTATTAGATTGGTCAAAAGCATTTTAGGCTAGTGTTTAATTCCTACTTTTCCCATATATGTTGTGATCTATCATATATGGCTTCTGCATCATGTTCGTAGACATTGAATTTAGATGTCTTCTAACCTTCAATTTGTCTAGGTTTGTAAGATGGCCTTCAATATTATCTACAGCCACTAAAAAAACTTCCAAGAGCTATGCCTTGCATTTAAATCCTCTAATGGCGCATACTTGCTATCATATTGGATCTAACCCACTAATATGTCATGCTTCTATAGGCTGATCCAATTTATAGGAAGATGGAAATACATCTAGAACAATTTCATGGGTAAAGGATAGACAGTTGATGTTGCAACTGATATACAATTGATAAACCTGTGCACTTCAAGATTATTCTATTCCATCTGTATTATCAAAGATTATTCTATTCCATCTGTATTATCTAGATTTAGATGTCCAACTCCATTACAGGAGAAAACTGGTTATTTGGCTTTGCATAAGCTACTACTATATTCTTCTCTGATATCCAGTTTTTGAGTTTTCATCCTCTTTCTATTTCTTTCCTCCTACCATTAGATCTATGGATCTAAGTTTTTTTGAAGTTGCCTGAAAGTCTTATATTGATCATTGAGCAATTCCTCTTTCTTGTAGGTTTTACAAAGTGGTTGTAAATGACACTTCACTCTGGTTTCAGGTTGGCTTCATCAGGTTACCTTCTTTAAGATTGATATCAATGACTATAACATAACTTGTATATCTGGGATTCCCCAATCTCTGAATAGAGGATCGCGATGGCGATGGTTGATTACTAACAAAATAATATATTATGGCTTATTCTACTCTTCCTATAATTAACTAGATGCTATTCTGATATTGTTAGCCTTGAATATTTTGAGGACGCAAACATGGTTTCAACTCTTACATATGACAATAAACATATTTTTCAATCTATTGCGTCATGTAGTTAACTTGCTGCAGGCAAATTTCATAAATCCACAAGCTTGATGGCGGTAAAATTCATTAGTCTTTTATAAAACACAAGAAACCTAAAGATATTAACAGCTTCAGCGAGTTGATGACTCTCCTCTTAAATTCAAGGACAAAAGATTATGTGGCTGGGATGGAATATAACATCGTCAAACAAAATAAACAGGGCAATCAGCTGCTGCTCTGTTCCTCCTCTGGTCAGATGAAATATTTCTATGGAATCAAAACCATTATGCAAGTTGTATAAGGAGTACAGGGAGAATAAAAAAAATCTAGCTAATGTAATAAATATTGATAATAATGATATGAATATACTAATGATACAGTTTTTCATAGAGTTCAATATAGGCATAAGATCATGGATTTGACCTATTGTAGTTGGAACCAACATTACTTGATGATGATATAGTGTTGTTCTACATTAAATATAGTCATGCAGGTCCCTCTTCTGAGTTAAGCATGGAACCACTATCTCGTTCTACACCCTCAAATGTAGTCTCTGTGCTCCAAGTTTTGCTACATTTCACATTCTGGAGCTGATTTCTGTTAACAAGCCTGCATCTGATGATCAATGAAACAGCATCAAAATTTCTTAGAACAAATGCACTGCCACCACCATGGGACTTCGAGCCAACAGATCCATCTGTGTTCAGTTTGATCTAACCCTCCTCATGTTTGCACCATGTTACTATGAGGGTGATATTTGAATGTTGTTTTACATTACCTTTATGCTCCATATGTTCTGTAGTTGCATAAGTTGCTCGGTAAAGTGTAACATGTGCCACCATGTAATGCTGGATGCCTACCCACCACAAAAGGACTAGCCATACGGATATAGGTGCCAGAGAGGTATTGGAGAGTCTAACATATAAGAACCTATCTACCCTTTTGGACAACAAAAAGTGAGACCCATGCTTGTCTCCCTCTGCATGTCCAACAATAGAACATATGTGCCTAATTGCATCTCATTATAAATATCCAGACATATATTTCAATTGTGAGGTTTAGCTCGAGATACACAGTGCTTAAATGTTTTTTTTTGTTTCCTTTAGAACAAGTTTCACCTTTTTTCTGTGTACAATCTTTCTTATTTTATGCTATTCTATGTAATTGACTCAATCTCAATCTGAACAGCTCTGTGATCAAATGATATTCAACCATGATCCACCAAGATGTTTTGGCTGTCAGGTAACTGATTTTGTTATGTTTCATCTTTTAATATATGTTGTTTCATTTTCTATTGCATTTGTAGTTGCATCAGAATTTGTTAAGTAGTGCTTTAGTCTTAGCTAATTGATTTTTCTCCAAAAAAATTTGCCATGGTACTCTAGCTATATTATAATTGAAAGATAATATTGTGATAGATTGCTTTTTCATAATGCTAGGCCATACTGTTGCACATTTGTTGATAGAATTATCTGAAATTTGAAATTAGTGGACATAGGAGCAGTGCTTGGCCAACTTGCTTTTCAGATGACTGTTATATAATTGTCCAATTTTAATCCATCACGGAGGCATGAAGATTTGGTTTTCTCTTTCTGACTTTTCCTTTGATTTGTGTAAATACGATTGCGGTGGTCCACTTCACTGTGGTATGGCATGCAGTGCACTTGTGGCAAGCAACATAGGAGGTAACACATTCTCTTGCTTGTGGTATCTTTTTACTGAAAGTATATACTTTATCAGTACCAAAAAAGGGAATAAATTAAGATTTTCCTATGTCTGATTTGTCCTGTCTATGTTTAATGTGGGAAGTGTATTGCTGAAGGAAATCACTGAAGTACGAGTTAACTAAATTATGCAACAAAGCATTTATTCTGCCGTCCTATTTCTTACATTGATCACGGAGGATTATCTTTAACATCACAGAGCATTTACTCGCATCCTTACCAATGGATCTTAAACTAACATTCTAAATTACGTATTATAGATTCAATCTTAATTCTACTTAAACCTTTAGTTTCTGAAGATTTTTCTTCACAATTAAGGATTTAAATTAAATCTATTTACACTCATCTACTAGTGAGTCTAATGGACAAATAATATGCACCAAGAAGGGCTATCCGGGATATGAGTGGTAAGGCTATGTATAACCCAAAAAAAATATATATATATATCTAACTTCAATCTTCAAAGCAGTATCGAACTCATTTAGCCCTTTGGATGCTTTGCCTTCGCAAAAAATTGACCATGCTATTTATTTTGAATTTAATCGAGTGTTTTGATAATTTCTCACTATTCAAGTATAAAAATAATAACACAAGACAATATTTTGCCATCATCAATTTGTCATGATGATCAATATTCTTCAGGGCCAATAGTAATTCCTACATGGTTTGAAATCTCGTATCGTGTTGAGCGATAACACGGCCAAAACATATCATTTCGATAAATTACCAAAACTCATTATTACTAAGTGCAATAATCAATTTGTGTTGTGTTAATTATGTCAATGGGTATCATGTCATACTAACATTCGACACCTTTTGACAAGCTACAAAACACTTGAAATGATGTTATTATTTTGTAGCTTGTAGCAGACAATAAAATCTCAAAATTGTATCATTGCTATTGAGACAAATTCCAATGTTAGGTATACAATTATTTTTTCTTCTTCCTTTTCATTTCCTTCTCCTTCCCCCCTCCAATTTTCCTCTGGCAACATATGTTGAAACATCGATATAGTATCGAAATGGTATTGTTCCACGCAAAATGTGAAACTTTAGCAAGGCTCGAGATTTTGAACCTTGATTCCAACTACATTCGTGTGGTAGTTCTAATTGTACTAATATTAGTTGCATATGCAGGATATCCTGTTTGCACAACTATTGGGAGGTCTTCAGATTTATACATTGCTCTCATAGGTAAGGCTTACTTTTTATTTGTATTGATTTTCATTAATCAAACTTATAGGCAGGTCACATTCGTGCATTTGAATTTGTCATCATGACCACTTTATCCTTTATCAATCTTATTAATACATTTGGATCCTTTTTAAGTTCTGTTGAGCTCCTTTGTGTTGGCTTTGGGAGGTTATTAAAGTCCTTTGGTGGTTACTACTGTGACCAACTATGAATTTTAGTTAGCCTTGATATTTGGGTGGCTACAATGATGTTTCTGTTACTTCTTTAGTAATTGCATATCCTTAGAGGGATCCATTATCCTTCTCAGTTTTCAGCATTTCTAATTTTGTAATTATGTTCTTCCTGACCTTGTTTTCACATCTAGAGTTAACTTGTTTCTTTCTTGAACCAAAATATTTTTTCTCGTCTCCTTAGTCCTTTACTAATTGCATCTCTGTTTGCTCATGCATCTTATGACTTGATTTAAAATGTTACATTACTATGCTATCAATTCTGATAGTTATTGACTTATCATTTGTCATTATTAACCTATGGTTTTACGAGGGATAGCATATTTATTTGTACATTTCTTGATTTTTTATTAGATCAAGCTACATCTACAACAATGCTCTGTACAATCCATTGCTCAACCATGTTACTAAAATCCTAGATTATTGGTTTTGTATCTCAGGATATGCTTGATCCTTATGTTGTAGGAAACCTCATTATTTCTCTTTTATCTTACTTGGTCATTTAAACTGGAACCTAGACTTTTAAGTTGAGCTTAAGGTGGATTACTGCTTCAAATCTTGAATTATTTTGCTAATTGGCCGCATCAGCACATAAGCTCACACAAAGTCTTAGGTAATTGACTGTATGCTTGTAAGGCAAGGTGCAGCCTCATGCTCTTTGAATGAAACCTGTTGTTCATACTGAAAACACGGCACTTTACAGGTTGATTATCCATGTCAAGTATATGGTCCATTGTTCTGGATCAGCTTGAAGTGCTTGCACATTTCTAGGATTTTTCTGTGCCATTTTTTCACATGTTGAGTTTCATAGAAAGTTGTTCATTGCTATTTGTTAATAATAAAACTGATATTACATCCTACTGAATGTAGAACAGATCAGAAGGATCCTCTGAAAGGTGTTCTTGTTAAGTCATCCTCATTCGGAACCCAGGATAATTGCACACTTTCTGTTTCCATCTTCTGTGATTCAAATGAAGTCCAAGTATGCCATTCCATTTTTTACACCAATACATGCATGCTTAGATTTTATGTTTATCTATTTGATTTTGACTTTCCTAAAATTTTACTAGTAATTTTATTTGCAGGTTCCAAATTCTCTGAACATTACAGGAAAATGTGACTATGTGAGTGCAAAAATTTTTACTTCCTCTCTCTTTCTAGAATTGAATAAAAAAGAGAACATCCAAGTTTTTATGTAGTTCTAATGTATGCAAGAAAAAGATGTTATCACAACTATGAGTCTATGAGAAGGAAACAGCGATCAGATTCCTTTTCACTCTGTTTAATATCCACAGTGATGATAATTAGTTAGTGGATACCTGGAGAATGAACTAGCCAGGAGTTGTTAGTCTTTGATAGTATATATATCAATAGTTTCTTGCAATCTTGTCATTTGCTGCGTCTTCAATTATCCAGCTCTATCAAAAGTAATATCTACTCAAGTTAGGAGCAGTACATTTTTTTATTTTTTATGAGGAAAATTCTTAGAGACCGCTACCTCCCTTGCACCATCAGTTTTAATTGATCCACCTCCACTAAAATCAATCTTGGTTGCTCTTGTTTATGTATATGATTACTTTCTTAATTAAATTCCTGCAAGTTATCATACTAAGACCTGTTCAAGATATGGTTGTTTCTGATTCATTTATTAGGAATTTAGAATTTTTGTTCCAGTACTCTCATTTTATTATCATTTTCTTCTAGTTAGATACTTACTGAATTGTTCAACCTATTTACCGGGAAGCATATAATCTCTGATTGATCCTTTTCTTTTAGCTGAAGGATCACTAGATGTTTGTTGATGATTTACTGACAGTGAATGCTATTAGCTTTAAACTTAAATATTTTTCTCCTGCAGTTAGATAGCTGATCTTTAATGTAGGGTTAACTTTTCATATAAAGTGATTAAAGGATAACAGACATCATTGAACTGAACTCTGCAGGCCGTGGCACTTAGGCATCCATCTGGGTGTGCAAAAGTTATTTATGTAAATGGAAGAGGATGGGGCTTGTTTGGAACAGTAATTATGATGTGTGTTTCACCATAAATCATAGCTCCACTTTGGTTTGTTGTGCTTTGATTAGTTCCGTGCTTCTCTTTATAAATAAAAAATCTATAACACTAAGGCAACTGTTCCTGCTTTGTGTTTGCAGCATTTTGTGCTTCTTAGTGGGCTACATCCTTCTAGGCACAGTCTATAGGTTCTTTTTCCAGGGGATTCATGGTGCAGAAGTAAGATTTCTTCTAGTTTTTTTGGCTTCTATAAGTTGTGCTGGTTTGTGATCAAGCGTTTGATCTGCTAGGTTTCATGTGATGCTGAAGCCAAAATAAGTAATATTTTTTAGTTTCATGCTTTTTTGATTTCATTATATCACTCATACTTTTACGGGATGCAACTTGAAATGTCAAAAGATCTGAATATGGAAACCAAAAATCATGAACACCATGATTTGATTTCACTTGCATCACAGGATATTTTCGTGTGGATTATCCATGTGATGGTTGCCGAATAATTGAGTGCAGGATGATATTTGGAGTCGAATTTGTCTAATTAGTCCTAAAGGTTAGATTGAGTCTGAACACCATTTCCCATAAGAAGGACGAATTTGGGTTAAATACAAGATTGATGAAAAGTTACTAATCTTTGAGTGAGTTTGATGTAGTATAAGAGTTTGCAAGAAAAGATATGCAAACCTTATCCATCTCTTCTTGCACTTAGAAATTAGAATCCCGTCAATTGGTTTAATTGGGTACATAGGTCCTCCCAAATTCCAGATCCTAGGCATGCTCAACATGCCATGATCTCTTTTTCTATGGATGTGACCTTTCATGGTTGTCAAAATTAATATCGGTGTCGATTCAAAAATATCTTAGTACTAGTTGTATCGGATCACTAGAACTTGTGAAATCTAAATCAATAGGAAAAAAGAAAAATAATAATAATGAGGACAACAAGAAGATGATGATCATGGGATTTAAGCAAGCAATGAAGACTTTTTTCTCACATGTGAATTCACTAGAATTCAAGATTGGACGGGTGAAAAATCGGCTAGATCAGTTGAAATTCCAGAATTAGCCAAACTTAACCAAATTGTAATCAACACAATGAATTTCCTCTTAATTTGATGAAATTGCAATCAATTTCATCCGTTTTCTAGTAATATCTTGCTGGTTTCTCGCTGCTTCTTTGAGCCCTAATCTTTTTAAATTTGACCATCAATCTTCATAAGATGACCAATTTCTATGAAAACACCAAATCAACCTTTGCCATATCAATCCAACTTGGGTTATCTGCATTGATATTGGTTGATTTTTGACAACTACAGAACCTTCTGCTTAGATTATTCCCTATGCAGGTGGAACCTTGATGAGTATGATTTGCAAGAAAATTGTCATAGAAAAAAAAAACTAGTAGAATACTCGTAAGTTTTCATAGTACCCGACCTAACAATTAATGATAGCCTTTGGACAAGCCTGTTCTGACTTCTGCTTGAATGTGAATCCAGTTTCATCTGATAGCTATTTGATACTGTTATGTTGATTATTTTGAACCTGAAAATATGCAGAAACTGTTTTCTTCTCTAGTGTTCTTAGAAACAACTTTATGCAAATATCTTCTCTAGTGTTGCTAGAAGCAACTGTACCCATAAATATCCAGTGTAAACCTTAATGGCTAATATTGCAATTTGCCAGGCTATTCCAAACTTAGATTTTTGGCTCAGCTTGCCACACAGAGCAAAGGTATGTTTGTGTATGATGTTTCTCTTAATGAAAATTATACTATACCAAGCTAGCATCAAGTTTAATCCTAAAAATTGAGATTTTCTACTCGTCATTTCTGATTGAAATTACAATTTATGCAGTTAGAATGACTGCTTATCTTCCTTGCAGAATATGCTAGGTGATTTTGCACGACGGTTAAGCGGATATGGTAGGGACAACCGAGGTTCTTATGCTCCTGTGAACTAACTTGGGACCTGGTTCATTAGAGTTCGGATTCTGTGTGACTTTACTCGCATCATGGCGTGTCCTTTTTGCTATTACATACTGAAAGAGAGCATACTTTTGGAGTAACCAAGCAATGGTTTTTTTGATGCAGTTGTGACATGTACACTCACCTTCTTTCTTTCTTTTCCCTCACAACCTTCAAGTTTAGCATAGTTTTCCTAGGACATTGTTTTTTATTGTTTCATTATATGTTGTGGAAGGTAATGAACTCCTTGATATAGTCATTAAATGTTTTTTTTTAAAGAAAATAATATGCTCATTATATGCTAACCGGCAGTGGCAGTGATCAATTGTCCACAAAGGGGATGATCGTCTACAACAATGAGCATCCCTTCCTGCGAAGGCTTTTGGCGAGTAGCCCAATTTTAGAGACGAAGACTTTTGGTAAGGTGTTGAAGTTGAGGATGAGGAGATTGATAATCATTAACGGGGAGTGCAAGAAGCTGCAAGGGGAGTTCAAGAAGATTACGAAAATGGAGCTGAGTTCTCTGATTCTATCTGTAGTAGAATGAGTTAAAAAGTGATCAATTATAATAAAAGGTGTTTATATTTGTTGTAGCTGTCTCAGTCTATTTTCAGGTTCTACGAAGAAAGAGAAATTACGGGATTAGTTTATAGTCACCGTGGAAGGGTAACAAAAGTTTTACCCTCTAACGTAGTGGGCACGAGAACAGTATAAAAAGTGATCAAACATTTTCAAAATGAGTACCTCATTGTAGTAATCAGTGAATGATTAACCCACAAGTAAAGAATTTCCTCGATGGAGGCCCCTCTAGCGAGAGTGCATAACTATGGAGAAATGGAAGCCTTGTCCCTTTCAAATTGAAGTTCCGATTCGATCGAATGGACTTTGAAGAACTCGACTATTATTTATTGGATTGATGGCTTGATGAAGAACTTGCGGAGCTCGAGAAATTTTTTACTTAATAAAGTTTAAAATGGGGTTAAAGCTAAAGTTTGTAGTGGTAAATTGAGAATTTACCGATAAAGAGCGGGTGTGGTTTGGGCCTTGAGGCACCAGCCCTCTTCTCCTCTTCCTCTCCGACGGATCTGCAGATTTGCCAACGCGCTGTCGGCGAGACGATGTCCATCTCCAACGGTCTCCACCACCGCCACCGAGGTATAATCTCCAATCTCTTCCAGTCTTACACTTTGATCGCCTTCTCGATCTCCATTTTGCACAGACGACGACGCCACCGACGATGACGACGACCACGAATCCCACGACGACGATCACTACCAACCCATATCGGCTGTCGACAACGACGAATCTGCACCCAACTCCGACTCCGACGAACACGCGGCTGCTGTCCCCTCCCCAATCCGATCCAACGGCGGCGGCGTGTTCCATATCCAGAACCCTAGCCCTGGCGTCTTCTTTCTCGACGCCGAGGGTGTCCTATCGGCTCTGGATCTGAATGGGCCTCCCGTCGACGGCGCTGGTGGAGGCGCGGAGGAAGAGGCGGCGGATGAAGAGGCCGAGGAGGAAGAGGAGAGGGTGAGGCATCTGGAGGCATCGATCTCGAGGGCGTTCAGCGAGGACGAGAGGCGGAGGAGCGCGCCGTTGACTCCGGAGAATACAGCGATGGTCGTTGATGCGATGAGGGGAGTAGCGTTCCCTGGAATCCCTCCGGAATGGGCGAATCAAGTGCCGGAAGACCAGTGGCTGGATCGCCTGAGGCGACTGAGAGGTTAGAGCAGTACACCCAGCTGAAAGACCCAAAAAAAAAAAAAAATTCTCATCTTTGGTAGCTTATGTTCATTGCTTAGTTCTTGATTTGGTGTTATGAGAATTCACCAAACCTTTTCTTCTCCTATTAGGACGAAAAAAAATTCTGAAATTTGATTCTATGCTCAGCTTGTTTCTCTGAATATTCTACTTAATCTGTTTCTTTTTTGATCGAGATGAAAAGAATGCATTCTGTCCTTGTGTTGTTCGTTCGAAGTTACTTAATCTGTTTTTTCTTTGATTGATTAGTAATCGAAGGCATTCGGGAATTTATTATAAAACTTTTAGATATACGCGCTGAGTTATTAAACGTTTGATTATGCTGGACCGGATCACTATTCACTACGTGACAATGATTCAACCAACTCATGCAAACCTAATCCATGCCCTAAATGAAACGCGTCATTACTAACGTACTATGCATCTTATCCTTCGAAGCCAGCGGTGTTCATAAATCCTGAGCATTCATTTGCCATCAAACGGTTCTAATTCGTCGAACGGGGAGCCGTGCCGTGGCCGTCTTGGAAGCAAACTCCGGATCGCCACTGCGACAGCGTTGAGACACACGTGTACGGATTGATGGGAAAGCAATGACTTGGGGGATAAGGCACGGGATTGGACCGCCACGTGACCACGGTGGCGTTGAGCATCGGACACGACGGCTCCCACGTGAGGTCCATATTACTATATAAATAGCGCGGGGCACCGTCTTAAGGTTTCCTTCGAGCCGAAGAAACATTCGAAAAGCGGAAAGTTGAAACCGCGAGGTAGATTGGAGCCCTAAACGGAGAAGAAAAAGGAACCGCAGGAGATGACAGAGACGGATAGGTG
>JBAMIB010272561.1:0-11743 GCA_037177415.1 Kaempferia rotunda | reverse complement strand
TTAAACTAGGATAGAAGCAAGATAACACTACAACCCAACTCATGACGATGTAAACGCAACATGAAACGATAAACTTTTAAACTAGGATAGAAGCAAGATAACACTACAACCCAACTCATGACGATGTAAACGCAACATGAAACGATAAACTTTTAAACTAGGATAGAAGCAAGATAACACTACAACCCAACTCATGACGATGTAAACGCAACATGAAACGATAAACTTTCAACACACCGAAAAAGATAGCATAACGAAAATTGGTTCTTCCAATGGAAGGAGCACCTGTATTCATCAACTTAGAAAGATAACAAAAACCACCTGAATAAGTAATTGCCTGAAATTTCAAGCGAGGCAAACAGGAGTCTAACTAGACACAATGTTAAAGGAGAAGCTTTCAACTTACCAAGACAGATTGTCCATCTGAAGTAGATTTTCACGAGAGGTGGAGGGTGCAATCTGTATTCATCTATCTCCAAAGCATTCGATTTACAATGATATAATTTAGTAAGGTCGATTCGTGTCTCTGTCTCCGATGTGGATAACGGTAGAATCGAAAGATAGTAATTGAAGTAAACTGTCTTGATTAGGAACATCAGTAAATAAGTTACATAACAACCTAACTAGGAACTACTTTCTAACATTGTAACATACAACCAGTAAGAACACTTGGTAGTAGAGACCCTTTTTCCAGCTTTGTGAGTGTTAAGACCAACCTGACAAAACAGAAAAATGTCTGCGCAATGAGAAGCTATTACACATCAGTCATCGACAGATATAAAGAACAACCAAATACAGCATCATGGTTGTCTACCAGATCATCAATAAGAATTATACGAAAATAAAACCAATAATGATTATCAAAGAGTGAGAGATGCACCACTTCGTCATATAATTATAACTTTAGTAGAAAGTGACAATAAATTTCTCTAAAAACTAGTGGAACAGTTGAGCTAAACTCAGAAGTAGACATTGTAATTTAATTTTTTTTTATAATCCAGGTATCTAGCTTTTACGATGCATAGAGCAGTTTCAAGCTTAAACAAAGATCTGCACGTGAAGAATAATGAATATCCACGATAAATCATGAAGAACACATTCATCTTTAGCAGGGAGTGATGATAAATAAAGCAGCAGAAGATGTTCAATGCATAAAACATATATTTCCGGGTTAGGAAAGCAATATAAAGTAACTTAAAATTGTACATAAACCAGCAGTGCAGCAAAGCTACAATTAGAAACAAAAAATTTATATTATAGAATACAGAGTGAAAGACCTCGAGCTTAAATAAAGAGAAATATGGAGGGCGATATAAGAGACAATCTTCAGGAAGAATAGGGAGTCTTGCGGCATTAATGGGACATTCTGCATGAGTAGATACGAGGATAGCATTGATGACACACACAAAAAAAATTGGATCATGAGTTCAAGATAATAATCCATCCTTGTGCATCAAGAAGAGAGACAAGTGGATGACTTCTCAAGGAGAGAAAGGAGAAAAATATACCACATGTAGCGTGTTGTTCGAATGCTGTCGATGCACGCGTCTCTAACAGTACTTTGAGGAGAGAGAATAAAAGGTAAAATGGGTATAACTTAACCATCTACACCGCCAATTCCATTCCAGTGCTATCACTAAATCTATACGATAAAAATCAATGTGATAGTGACGAGGCATTTTCAAGATTTTGATTTTTTTAATGGACTTGAATTTTGTTGCATTTTGTACCAATCTTACCCATGCAAGCCTTGCATCGATATATATCTATATTTATGCACAACCTATTTCAAAATTAACAGTTTAAGTACAGAGGAACTAAAACAAGATGATTTTGAGTGAAAATCACATGGCAGATGAATCTACAAATCAACTTGCAAAAATAGGCAAAAGATAGTTCTGAAGGTATATTTGAAATTGGACGTAAAATAGGAACAATAACAATGAGAGATGGAAGCTCCCGCCAGGGAAGAGTCCCGAGGAAGGGTCAACCCTATTGTAGGCAGCTTTACCTTGTATTTTGTAAGAGCATGCTTTCGAAATTCAAACTCATGACCTCATAGTCACATGACAACAACTTTACTATTGTACTGAGGCTCCCCTTCGACAATGAGAGATGTATTTTGGTAAAAATAATTAAAAGGGGTGTGATATGGTAGATTGACCTATATGTGGTACTTGTAGAAATGTATACGTCGCTTTTTCTAAGCACAGGCATGCCCTTTTCGCTGAGTGTCTAAACATGATTTCAATTATATGGAAAACAAATCATAACAAGCTAAGGATTATGTTGAATTCAACTATATGCATATTAAGGAGAACATGACATTTTAACTTCTACAAATAACATGAAAAATGGGAAAACGAGATTTAAAAAAAAATACTGCACAGGCAAACTAACAGAATGACCATGTTTTTGTGCTTTTGTGATGATATCATGATAGTTTGAATTGCAAAGTCAAAAGATGAAACATGAGAGTGCAACACGCGTCAACATGAGATTTCAAAAGCATTAGTCTAGAAAATTCTACAAAAAAGACTGCTACAAAATCTTCATAATTGATAATGGTTACACTATTCTAGTATAATTTCGTAATAGAAACTAGACATCAACTCATCTCACCATGTAACAGTGCAAACAATAAAAATAAAAAAAAGACCATCCAAAGTAAACAAGTCAAAGTAATTGTCAGCATATCGTCAGATCAACAAAGAGGGAAAGGTATATTAAAAAAAATCAGTGCAAAGAGGAGATGATAAACATAGATCATATAACCAGGTTACCTAATCCGATCATGATTTTTTGAGTAAATGGTTTGCCAACATGTCAGTTACACCTGTGGCAGTAAGACTCTTACAACCAAACAATTCTTCAAGCTTGGTATCGCATGTAATCACCATATTTGTATGATCCTACAAAAAATAAGGAAAAAAATAAGGTTACAAATAATAAATGTCGGCAGACAAGGGATATCAGATAAATGCAGCTGATCCTAAATTATAAATGAAGCTGGTAAATTTTCAAAAATCTGTAAATGCAAAAGGATTATAAGAATCTTTTTTTTTTTGAAAAAAAAAGTTAGATTAAATAAGATTATGATCAAATAAACAACACCAAATCTCTCTCTCCAAATCTTCAGATCAACTTTCCTAACTGATAGAATTTATTATCGCTGTGAGCATACTCATTCCACCTTAACCTACTTTCTCACAGTATTTTTTTATTTAGTAACATCGCACATCTATCACAACTAGTAGGATAAGACTTGGTTATTGTTATTGTTTGTTGTTGTAACGTCACACATCTATCTTTGCATACTCAGAAAAGCAAAAATAGCTATGCAAACAGAAAGTATTGGCCTCTGAGCAGAATATATTAGGAATAACAAACTACACATATTTGATGAAAACTGACAATGTCATCTCGTGCAAATAGTTTGAACTTACTTCCAGCTGATTGGACTTGATATAGTCCCATAGACGGCTCAAAGCAGCAGATTGGAGCATTTCTCTTTCTTCACATCCAAAAAAATTTGCTAGAGCATCAGAAATAGAAAGAGGATATCCATCAGAACCAGGTTCGGAAACTTCAGGTGTAGTCTCTTCAGCCTTTAGCCTTTTAATCTCAGGAGCAGTCTCTTCTGAATAAGAAACAAAACATACTATTCTTCAGTTTTTCCTGACAAAGATGCACACGTAAATATGGAAGATAAACAGCATACTTGCACAATCAAGAGGAAGAATATGTTTAGCTAACAGCTTGTTCATTTTGAACATGTCAGTACTGTCAGTCTCAAACACCCGCCGCAGTTCATCATTACATATGATCTTCCTCTTATTATTAGGATCTTGGAGATTGTTTTTTCGGATGTAAGCCCAGAGCTGCTTCACAATCTGCAGTGAGATGTGTGATGAGTATATATAGAACAATAGCAACTGTTGGAGCAAGATTTGAAACAGTGAATTTGTTGATTGTAAGACAGACCTCAGTTCTTGACATTGCTGCCTCACCAACGATGGGCTGGAGTTCAGGTGAAACGCCACAAACTTTGTTTAGACCGCCAGGACCACCTTTTCTTTTAGCCTTAGGTGGTGCACTGTACCGTACATGAAATAACAGTAAACAATACCAACCACAGAACCCCACAGAACAGAATAATAGATAAAGTAGCAAATTTATGCATTTTTTTTTACATATTCATCCACAGAATGTATTGATGAACTATAAATAATTTTTTGTTACAAAAAAAACATTTGTCTTGCTATGAAAATTAAAAATGCAAAAGAAGGTTGGTCCCAGAACACACGAGGCGGCCACAACACTACCAATTCGGGTTCATTAGTAATTGATTACCTCCCCAATAAAATTAGAAAAAACAAAGGCCCAGCATACATCCTGCCTTGCAATATTCATGAAGTTTATCTTTTGGTTCTTGTCTCAAGTTAATTACACAATATAAAATGGGTTGAAACATAATTGACGTAATGAGTCAAGGTAGGAAAGGGTCACTTTTCCTCGACCTCTCCCTATAAAATCATCAAGGAATTGGGGAGGGGCTGGGAAACAAAGGCCATAGTGAAGTGGAATAAGTGGATCTTTTTTCCAGAGGGCAAGACTAATAGATTAGGTTACTAATGGTGTAGCTTTCTATATGGTTTGCCAAAGGATCTGACCTCAAATACTTGGGACTTACATGATTTAATCCTTATAATGACGATGATGATTAAGATTACGACATGGGTAGGTTCAGTTACCAATCTATAAACAAAAAACAGAACAAATCTTCTCTTGAAAAATCGTAAGAATAAGAGCAAAATTCTCTGTTACATGCAAATCAAGTATAATTAACAAATACTACTGAATTAAGGCTTAGCACATTGCTTTACGGGTCTACCTATTCCAAACTGCCGTAAGCCTTGTAAATTGATACAAGCCACGGATGGAATCAAGAGAAGTAGAGAAACCAGGATTTGATTTTTCAAGTCTCTTACATAGGTAAACAGCCAGGATCATGAGGGGCTTGGCAAATAAAGTAGCAATCAATTAAATGTTTGATAGCACTCTTGTTCACTAACTTCTTATTACGGACGCCCAAACCATTAATCTCCATGCTCAAATAAGGAAATATATAATGGAAATAGGATCACATAAAGGGTGGAACGAACATCGACAGTTTAAAACTAAGGGGTGGCTCGATATAAGCCCCAACGCGCTTGATGTGTATAATGTGCTACGAGCAAAACGTAGTACCTTTCCTTCGGAGCAGACACAGCGACAGCCACAGGTGGGGTGCGGATAGCAGAAGAGACGCCCTGCGGTGTCTGGTGGAGCTGTTGTTGGAGGTGGTACGCCGCCATGACAGCAGCAGCTGGCAAAGGCGGTGGCGGGGGATACTGGAAGGCGATTCCAGGGTGCTGTTGAGGGGGAAAATGATTTGGGGACACGGAGGAAGCTGGCTGGTGACTGGCGATCTGCTGTTGTAGCTGAAGGTGGGGCAGGAGGAAGTAGGGGTTATGCGGGGAAGCAGTGGGAGGAGGCTGCTGCGGAGCAAGAAGGGCGACCGGAGGTGCCCGGGAGGGGCCGAGAAGGAGCTCGATCTGGTCTCGTATGAAGGAGGACTTGTGCGAGAGGTCGACGCCTAGCTTGGCCTCGACCTGGCGGACGACTCCGGATAGGGTGCCGACAGGATCTGCGGACTGCCGCAGGACGGACTCGATGCAGCTGGCGATCTCTTGGTCGGAAACCATGGCGATGACCGGCACAGCGCCGTCGGACGGCGACTCAAGGGAGACGGAGTGGCTGCCCAAACTCAAATCGCCCGCTCTCCGTATCCCTTTCTCGCTCCCTCTCTGTATCTCTCTCTGTAATCCCTCCTTTCTCTTTCTTCTTTTCGCTTTCTCTTTCTCTTTCTCTTTCTCTTTCGTAGGTCTTCAGAATATATATATAAAAAAAGAATTAAATGTCAAAAATAGCCTCAAATAGTGAAATTACGGAATTTTCAAAAGGCCTCAAGATTTTGCTGTTTTTTAAAAACTGCCCTCAAATTATAATTTCTATAATGATATAGAATTAAAAAGATAATCTGTAGTCATTAGTTTGGGAACTGCCTTAATTATATGATAATTTAAGGCGAGTTAGCTTTGGGACATGATTGAATTAGTTAGTGTGGGATAAAATTACTATCATAACATAATAGTTTAAATTTTGATAATAATGAGAATTATTTGAGGGACAATTTTAAAATAGTAATGTATTTTATCAAATGTATTTTTAATTCCTTATGAGAATTTTTTATGTACTTCCCGAAGCTATATAAAATAATATAATTCACTCACTTGTCCTTTTAAGACTTTACATTTATTATTTTTTAATAATTAGTTATAAAAAACAAAAATTAAAAGGACACCCACGTATAAAAACACTTTTATTATAATAAAGTCTCATTGTATTTTTTAATCCCAAAAAAATACTCACTTTCAGCGCGTATTAGAGGGACGAAATATGGAATTGCTCTATAGTTACTGCAATATTTTTTAAATTATATATATAATTGATGTTAACTTGATGATTTTTACGAAAAAAAATATCCACCTTTTTCATTTTTGCCCAATAAAATTACTCATAGCACATTATGATTCCTTAAAAGATACAAAACAATGAAACTTGATATACTATAGAAAGCCCCATCTAGGAAGGGTTTTCCTTCTCAATCAACCCAATAATCCACTCTTTAAAAAAAGTGATCAGTTGGATTCTACAAATTTTTTTTATGGATTGTCAAGAATCTCAAGATAAATCATAAGGCACGGATAGGTCATGGCAAATAGCTCAATATCACAAATAATTTAAACTCCTCAAGTATAATGTGTCTTGATTGATATTCGAATTTCATTGCCTAAGTAGTCTTTCCTATTATTTGCAATAGCACCATAGCCTAGAGGGATACAACAATTACTCTTATTGCAATAGTAGCAAAGGTAATTACACCCGGAGTAAGGTTGAGTTGGTTAGTCCGGGCTAAATTGTTACCATAGGGTAAGAGTTTGAATCTTAGCTTTGGCAAAAAAATAAAAAAACTATTTCCGTACTGATTAATTATATATCTTGATTTACATTCTCATAGATGGTTGTGAGGTCAACCGTATGAAACTACAAGGATAGTGGATTTCGCCTTTTGTTAGCACAAGAGTAGCAAAGATAATTAATCTATGACTAATCATCGTGCACACGTGTTGCATGTGTAATATAATATATGAATACAATAAATTATACTTGATAAGGATGCGTCAAGCACATGTAGAAGTACAACGTAAGAGAGATGCTTGAGAACTCGAAAGCAAATTACTGTAACAGACTCTCCCTTGTAAAAAATTAATTTAATTTTTTATATTAGATATTAAACCGATAATAATATATACTACACTTGGTCTCAGCTAAAAACCAAAAAAATATGTGATTTTTAATGTTGGCGAACTAAGGTATTTATAAAATCATATTTACTTACGGTGTTGTCAATACTAATACATAGGACTAAAAAGACCATGATAGTACAATATCTATTAATGAGAATAATTTTCAATAATATACAACAACTGAGTTTCGAACTCTAAATCTTTGATTGAAATTTCTATTAAATTTTAAAATTATTTTCGATGTGAAAAGAAAAAAAAAATATTAACGTAATTTACTTTTCAATTTCGCTAAATTAATTAAAAATTAGTTATTAAAGGTTAGATTTTTAATAAAATAGTAAGATTAATATTTTTAAGATACACATTTATGCCTAATTTAAAGAAATATTATTTGTTTAAAAAATTATAAGTTATCTATATTATTTGACAAAATTATATTTTTAATCCGGCTAGTACTTGTACCTTCTTATTTTGGTCATTTTATCCATAATATCTATTCTTAATATATTAATTTGCATTATTTGTAATTTTAATCTTTTTATTAATCCGGAATTCAAATTGACCATTATCTATATGGTGAAGGCAGGCGAGGTTAACATGCAAAATGAATTTAGACATTTTTACTTGTAATTTGTCAATAAAAAGTAAAAAATGGTCAAATTAATTTTTCATGTCAACATCGCCGCTGCCAGCTAGGCAATTATCGATGGTTAATTCAAATTTCAGGTAAAAAAAGTTGAAATTGAAAAAAATATATAAGTTAATGTATTAAGAATATATAAATTTATAAATAATAGGATAAAAAAATACAATTTACAAGACTAAAAATGTAATTCGTTCGTATTATTTTGACTCAATCTATTTCATAGATAAAGTTCGATCCCGTCAAAGACTTGCAAATAACATCTTCAATTACAACAAAAAAAAAACAAAATTGTGCAAAGATAAATCAAATAACTTAAGTCAAATGTTTATTAGCAATTGATTGATTGTAAACTAAACAATTTGAAATGAATATTTTATTTAAACAACCAATTTTATTTCCTGAGAACAAATAATAAAAAATCATGAGCTAAACTGGTTGAGAAAAAAAAATGGAGATTAAATTAGTTGAGAAAATCGTCCGATTTCTTGATCTGGCATTGGCATTGGCGACTAATTAAAGTCAAAGTAGTGGGTAGGGGCGTAAAATCAGAAATTTGCATTTAAAATTATTCTTTTAATATTTTTTACTTTGTCCAGTTTTAATATATAAATATACATCGAAGTTTTTACTTGCGCACCCGCGTGAAGGCACCTCATTTATTTAATTATTATTATTATTTTTATTTTGAAGTTCTTAATTGTGTCAATAAAATCCTCCCTTCAGAATTTAAAGGTTAAATTATATATTAAATTAAAAAAAATTATATATGTACGAGAAGTGTAGGATACATGAAAACTCATTTATATATACTATAGCGTTATGTTGCGGACGAGTCCTACTGTTAATTCCAATTTTTTACTTTTTTTTTTTAAGCTGTCATCTCTGCTAATAAGATTTTATCTTAGCATTTAAGGGTAGAATTATAGTATTAAGAAAAAAATCAAATCAAAATTTTTGTAGGGTGTGCACAAAGTGTGCAACATAAAATTCTTGGGGTAACAAATTTTTCAAGTGTGCACTGAGTATGTCTCATAAGGTTCTTAGGGTATCTAACTATCTATCTATATATATACATATGAAATTTTTACTTGCACGCCTGCATAAGCATCGTGCATCGGTGCCCCTCACATGAGCTCTTGGTATTGCCAATAAGATTTTATGTTTAGTGTTTAAGGGTTGAATTATAGTATTAAGTAAAAAAATTAAATCGAAAAAAAAATTGGGTATGCACGTGGTGTTCTGAGTAAGATGTGTAAGATATCAAAACTATATATACACACTATTGGATCGTTGTTAACCAATTGGAGCAGGGTGAATAGTCTGCAATCTAAATTAGAACTTCTCATGTTTTTATAACTTAGTAAGGATAAACACATATTAATTAATTAAAAATAATAAAAACATTAATTAAAATAAGTGACAGAGGTTTATTTAGTTTACAACATGGGAGATTGCTAATATAAGGTTGTGAAAGCTCTAATAGAAAAATCTCCTTTATTGAAAACGAAAAAGTCCCTTACAAAATTAAGAGTATAAAAGTTAAAAAAAACTAGAAAGAGTAGAGAGTGTGTAGTATATGAACTTCATGCGCTAGTGTTATATTTATAACTTACTAATCGAATCTAACAATTTGTTGATGTGACACTTCTCAAGCTCCTATACCTAGTTCGAACGCCTATACTCAGTCGAGTCTACAACGGTTTTTCTCCAACAGTTATGGATTTCCGAAGCACTTGGCTCGGTCAGGGGCGCTTGGAGTATGTTGACGTGGTCAAACTATGTAGGCGCCTATAACCGATCAGGGCGACTGGACTCGGTTAGGGCGCCTGCAATAGTCAACTTATAGGTTGACCATTTTTAACCTTGATTCACTTGAGTGATATTCCGGTCGTCCAGAGTTGAGCTTACCCAAACCTAACTCCGACATTCTCCTCAAGCAGATTTCCTCCTGACTTCTCGTCCTTCGGATGCATCACACGCGTCATTTTCGCTCCACCAGAGTACTCTTCCGTAGCTTATCGTATCTCGGATGTACTGATTTCATCGACTCCCTTTTCGTGTCATCCTTCTCGATCGCTGAGTTTTCTTCTTGAATTCTTGTGTTTTTAATAGTCCCTGCATACTTAGACATAAGACATTAAATATGCATAACTAACTTATGTACGTTGATCATATTAAAACTAAACCGGGGTACTAACAATCTCCTCCTTTTTGATGTGTATTAATCCAAATTAAGTTAGGGTTAAAAAAAATATATAAATTGCAAAAAATTGAACATAAAATTTTACAATAAAGTATATGTCAACAGATAAAAATAAAATTGCAAACTCCCTCTTAACTTAATGTCTCTAATTTCTATTGCTTTGATCACGTAAAAAAATTAGAGAAAATATGAAAAAACATAAAATATATTTGAAATTTTGTTCTACTGGTTGTAAACATATTATTCAAGAGTATATCTTTTTATGAAATTATTTTATAAAGAGAATAATTTGTAACAAATAATCCTCAGTTTTGTAAAAAAAAAATAAAATTTTAAATACTCCTGAAATTTTTTTTTAATATCACGCATAGGCATTCAATACATGATAAAAACTTTCACTAACAGCATATTTTTATTTTAACCGTAATAAATATTTTTGAACATATATAGTTATTTTCATATTTAAATGTTCAAAAAAATAGATTTTATCTTAAAATAATCTTATTGATTTTTTCTAAACATTTAAAATATAACTGTTATTTTCTAAAAAAAACATGTTTTTCAAAATTAGTCTCTGAAAAAATTTTTTTTTAATTTTGATTGTCTATAAAAAAATTATAAAAAATTATATAATGGTAAAAAAATGTTAATTTTTTTTTAGATATTAGATAATCTATCTGGCCATTATAGAAAAATTATCCTTAAGAAAATCCATACAGAAGCTTATTTGAAAAATATTTTTCAATAATAAATAAAGTAAATTCATTTTTAACATGCAACTAAAAACAAATTAATAAGCTAAACAAGATTTTGATATGTGATCCGGTCGGTAAATCAGGGAAGCCAGGTCAGCGTTAAGAGTCTAAGTCAAGTCAAGAAGCAGGCCAAGTCACAGGTCAAATAATGGGGCAAGTCACCCAGTAGCCTATCCGGATTGATTTGATCCGAACAGAATAAGCATCCGAACAGAGCGACTTATCCGAGCAAGGCAGGAGTATGCTTCACCGAACGGAACCAGCCAACCGGAACGGAATCAGCAATCCGAGCAAAGATTATTTCTTCATATCTTTTAGCAAAGTCTCAGGCCAAACAGATAAAGCCGAGCAGAATATATTCCCAGCCGAGCAGATTAAGCCGAGCAGAATATATTCTCAGCCGAGCAGATTAAGCCGAGCAGAATATATCTCTATCCGAGCCGATTAGGCCGAGCAGAATATATTCCCAGCCGAGCAGATTAAGCCGAGCAGAATATATCTCTAGCCGAGCAGATTAAGCCGAGCAGAATATATCTCTATCCGAGCCGATTAAGCCGAGCAGAATATATTCCCAGCCGAGCAGATTAAGCCGAGCAGAATATATCTCTAGCCGAGCAAATCAGCCAGATAAGCCTGTATAGCGAATAAACCTGACTCGCCAGAAGAAGACAAAAGTACTTCGTCGCGTAGCGTAACGGCCTGTCAGGGAATATTCTCTGACAGGTAA
>JBAMIB010272350.1:0-11744 GCA_037177415.1 Kaempferia rotunda | reverse complement strand
ATAATTGACCTAATTAAACTATGATCAGAATCAAATACTACTGCCCTGTAGATCAGTTACTTTGATTACCTGCTTCCAATACTTACGTAAAGGCTGAGTATGATTTGATCTTCCTCTTCGGAGAAGTCGCCGTGCTTGATATTAGGCCTCAGATAATTAAGCCATCTCAATCTGCAGCTCTTTCCACATCTCTTCAGACCTGTAATGGTCAATTAATAGAACTCATATCAATTCTATAGACTGTGAGGTATTAACTAGATGGTTCGAATAAAAGGTTAAAGCTTTATTAAGCAATGATCTCAAGAAAGAAACCAATGAAGCAAATAACCCATGGATAATATATGCATGCATATCTACCTATCTTATGAGGGAGGGCAATCCAATTGCCTCCAGTTCCATTCTTTTCTATGTAAGCCTTGAGCTTCTCATCCTCCTCGACTGACCATGGCCCCTTCTTCACATTCACCTTGTCACAACACGGAGCCCTCCCCATCTCTTTCTCTTGCTCTCTTCCTAACTTCCACAAAACATGCGAACAGTGATGAAAATGAATAAGGATACAGTTGAGTCTAAACTTGGGTTGGCAACGAACAAGGTCAGGAAGGGCTTAATTTATAGCAATAGGAAGACACCTTGAGGGGGGAAGAAGATCAATCATGGTCAGTGTGTGATGTGATGCTTACGAGAGAGGACAGAACTTGATGATCCACACCTTTGTAGCAATTTCAACGTGAAATATTTTTGTTTAATCGATCTCAAATCTTGCATAATATTGTTGACCAAGTCCATGGCATGCGAGCTATTACTAATAATCATAACCAGCAAAGAGAAGACTAACGGAGATTATAATGATATATGAATATGATGACTGCTTTATTTTGTACAGAGCATACATACAACACCATTAACAGTGTGTACAGAGGAAGATGAACCCAATATATCTATGCTCTTTCCACCATGGAACTTTACGAGAATTTAATTGCATATACATATCATCAACATATGGAGGTCAAAAAGGAGCCGAGTGCATTCACAGGTATTAATAAAGACCTTTAGCCATGTAGTTGCTGAGACAAAGAATATATGATTTAGTAATTGAGATATACCAATCATTCCACCAAAAGTCCATCACTTTTTTGATTCAAACAATTAACTCTCTTTATGGATGGAGATCGACTTCACATCTTGTTGAGCAGACGAGCACTACAGAAGAAAATAACATAAGGAAAGGTGTAATTTCTATAACCATTAAAGCAAGCAAACTAAAGCTTGCATTGACCTGTGTAGGGGACAATTTTCTAAAAGATGGAGTACAACAAGCGTAAAGGCAATTATCATGGGCATAACAAGAGAATTAAGTAAATAAAGTTGGAGACTTTGTATATTGCAAGTGAGAAAAATAGGAGAAGGGAGTGTACATTTCTCCTTGTCCTTGGCTAACTTTCGGAATCTATGGGGGATGTCTCAAGACACCAACAGGGACTCAAATGTTTGAAAAAGACAGTGGGGATAAAAGCATAAGGGATGACAATGCGAGAGAAAGATTGATGGATATACTAAAATCTGTAGTAGCTAAGCTTCAAGGAAACTTCCATGGATAGTTGTTGTAGAATTACAAGAAAAAGGTTAATTACTAAAGTGCTAATTATGATTTCTGTGCTAATGAGCTTGTCAATTGGTTTTCATTTGAAAAAATAAAATAAAATTTAACTCTGTGCAAATACAATCCTTAGCATCAAGCTTGAATTCAAATTGTTAATTAAATTTCAGATCATGGTGCCCTATTCTACAAGATGTTTCAACTTTTCACACCATTAACATGCAGTCCTTTCAAAGATGGCGATGAGTGTCTGATCAAAACTAGGTCAGAATTTACAAAAATCTATCTTATGCTTCATATATATTTCACTTTCATCATATCAACATCCTAATAGTAAAAGTTGAACTACTACTACTACTAATAATAATAAAAGTAATTAATACAAGTCTTTGTCTGACGCTTGCATCATTAGTGCCATTAATTGGACCTGAAAACAAAAGCCAACTTGCAGTGTCGATGATTAGCATTTCATATTCCAGCCTTTTCACATGTCTACTAATCAATTAATTGCCTACGATGTCAACATATTGCCTCATACAATGACAAATTTTATTTTAAAAAAAAACACTTGAAAAAGACGTGCACCAATTCATATATTTACAAAGCTGATTAGAAATATATTTTTGACATTTATTTATTTTTTTTAAAAAGAAAGCAATATTATTAGAAACCAGTTTAAGATGTTACATAACAATTCCTCAGTCGTAGCCTTGTCAAACGATCCAAGAATTGAGGTACGTCGCAGATTAATTAATCCTTTTTGACATTAATTGCTGACTTTTTGAAAGGTCACCAGTATTTCTTCCATGTTTTTATATATAGGAACAGGTAGGATACTACAGAAAGTCAACTACATAACTCCAAAGTAGCTAACATGAAAATCATTTATCAAACCAGATTAGTTGATTTTCATCATTGGCAAAAGTCAAAGGTGGGATTATTTTTAAGGCATAGAAAACTTCCACGCATAGACTAAAATTTGCAATGTGAAGTCAACCCCATTGTCGGGTGTAGATTTCCTTTTTATCTCCATCCATGCATTTCTGTGCATTTATACATACGCATAAATAATTATATTACTTTGAACTACCACCTATCTTCTTTCAACTACTACATATACTGAATACCATATAAGAATCTGTTTTACCATTTGCTCTGGATGAACTGATACAATATCACACAATAGGGAATATTGCAGTAATAATACTACTATCCATAGATATTTAACACCAAGATAAGTATATGTTTCCTGAAGAGATCAAATTAGCATTTCCACCCTTTTTATCTACTACTATCTTTTACTAACACTAACTCACACTAACTTTGATTCTTGAAGTTGTTGCCTCACATGCAATCCAAGCTTCCCTTCTACTATTGTTATCTAATTAATTTGTGCAAAGAAAGCTGCACATCTTAAAAGCTAATAGAGCACCTATCAGAGAGAAAAAAAGGATGCAGATTTAAGTTTCCAGTTGTGAACAAGGACATTTTGCTAACATTAATCTGCCTCTGTTTGGGATTGATAATTCTGTACACTACGATTGAAGGTATAGTTGCACTACAAGGGATCCTGTATGGTAACCATATCAACGTGCATGGAATGGTATGGCCCATCCACTAAGGTGGTGTGTTTTGTGAAACACACACTAATGCAGTGCATATAGTTGGTTGTCACAAAAATAAGTGACTAAGGATGCAAAACAAAACGAGAAAAGAAAAGGGAACTGTATCTAGAGTTGAGCATTATTTCAAATTAATTGCTCCAGCCATTTTCCTCAACTTCTTAGATATCTCAGAAAATGATGGCCTTGACGCTGGATCAGAAGACCAACAACTTTCCATTAAGGACTTCCATTCAGGATCACACCAGGTTGGAATTTTAGGTCGAATGCTGTTGTTTACAATGCCCCCTGTGAAAAAAAAAAAATTGTGTATCAGCTTTGGCTCTCGTATGTATGTAAGTTCACTGCAATGAAACGTGGCAAATACACAGATAAAAGTATGTTTCAACTAATACAAGATCACGTTAACTTGTTCTCCACTGATGTAGATGTTATGGTAAAGAGGTAGAGTTCTCCTAAATCATTTCAGTTCAAGGAGATATTTGACTTTCCATCATAAATTCTACTTTGTGATATCACACAATCTTTTAGAATATTTGATTTAAGACAACAGAAAATAAATACCTGTGGTTTGGCAGTCCCATGATTCTCCAGTAGGAATTTGGTTGTATCATGATTGTTGAGTGGTCTATGCAAAAGTAACAACACGAATGGTGGCAAGGATCGGAAGGTTTTACATAGTTTAATTGGTTACTAAACCATCAATTACTCTAAAAAAACAACAATAACAAGAATAATAATCCCCAAAATATATGTTGCAAATCTACCTTTGCTTTAACTAGCAGTACATAGGTAGATTACAACACCAATTTCCCCAACAAACAATTCACTGTATCTTGCCATGATTCATGACTAAATAATAAAACTAATATTATGATGTCTTTTAATACGGGCAATTAAAAAGCTACATGCCCTACCGATGATTGAAGCACAACGCATATCTGCATAAGGTTCTTCCCCAGTAAGCAGCTCCCACATCACAATTCCATACGAATAGACATCAATCTATGCATAAATAGATCCCATAGAAACAAATTAACAAAAGAAAAGATGGAATCTCTGAACCTTTATAACTGGACTTGGATGAAAAAAGATTGTGCTAAGAAAGAACCTTTTCAGACACCATATTACTTTTTCCACTTAAAAGCTCTGGGGCCATCCATGGTAGAGTTCCACGAAGGCCACCTGACACCAATGTATGTTGTTTCACTTTCGATAAACCAAGGTCACCAATCTGATTTCAGAGTACAAATGACAAAGTTATAGCTGTTGAAGCAGAATGTGTTGGGTTTTACTTATGAGAGTGATTTGAATAGCTAAAAACTGAGCTATAGGCAGCATTTGCTCCCCCAAAATATTATCCAAGGTAAAATCCACGTGCTCTACTTTGAGGCAACCTGGGTTTCACTTATTAGGTGATTGCATCATGTAAACCACGCCCTTAAGGTTCATCCCTAAATTAAATTTCAAATAATATCATCAAATTTGAGAAATGAAAAGACTACATACCTTACAAACAGGACGATGTGGATCTCGCATATTGACTAATAAATTTTCACACTTGAGATCAAAATGAACTATGTTCTTTCCATGCAAATACTCCATTCCAAATGCAACATCCATAGCTATTATTAGTCTTTTGCGGCGGTCAATGGTTCTGTTTACAGAACACAATAAATAAAGCTTGTCAAGACATTTCAAAATCACTGAAGCAAATAGCATAGAGTTTAACTATACCATAAATATCAGTCATACCTGTCTTTCTTTTGCAGAAATTGTTTAAGTGATCCATTCACCATGAATTCCGTCACTGTTGCTAAGCATCCATCTGGCCCATCTCGAACTACACCATAAAATGAAACAATGTTGGGATGGTGTAAGTGGCTCATTATTAGAGCCTCTTTCCAGAAATCTGCAATCTGCAAATACAAAATATTAATATAAATCATTTTTTTATAAAAAAAAATGAAGAACAAATTAAGCACCATAGTATTATCCCTACCAAACAGAAACAAAAAGGTTCTGCTAAATCATTAAAAGAATGACTAGTACAGGGGGCATAGAGAAGTCTGGAAGAAAATCAAAAACAACAAAGTGAATACAACATGGAGGTACTTGGCTTGGGTATCAAATGCAAGGATGATGTGTCAGGAAAGCCAACGAGGTTATCTTCAGCTTGGGGGAATTTGTCAAACTCAAATCCAATTGAAAATTTTGCCTCAGATTGTTGCAGAAAAGGACGAGAAGGAAAGAAGTAGAATGGATAAAATACAGGATTCCTTAAACCAAAGATCTCAAACGTCAACTTACTGTATGAAAATCAGATTTATGTACTCGCTGATGCCTACTTACAATTTAACATCCGTGAAAACAACTTAATCTATAACATTCTAAATATTTAGTCCTTATTGGTTGTTTCATTAGGACTGGCTCATTCCCTTGCATGAATCAATGAATATCCAATGTGATAAAGTTGATTCTGTGGTTTTGTTAACTGAGAAAGGGAAAGAAGTGACGATGGTATGTGACACTTGCTCAGGGACAAGGCCTTGAAAGGGTATAGATTATTTAGATCCCCTTTGCAACTGAGTCGCATGAGAGAGAAAGCATATTCCTTATGATGTTGCTGTTGATGCACCGCTTCTTAGCCTGCTACACCTGCAACAAATTTCTTTTCTCCCAACAAAATCACACTGCATGATGTATCTACGATGAGCTTATCAACAAAAGAAAGACATTAATCATGGCAGTATTCCAAGGGAAAAGAATCTTCAAACATAGATTTTTGTGGCAACCTTTAGTTCAAGAATCAACACTCCATACAAAGAGACATCAATAATAAATGGTGTATCCTAACTGTATAATGGAGTTCTCAATTGTACAAAGAGAACTAAAACTCAAATTGCCATTGCTACTAACTATACAGAATTTCAGCCTCAAACTTAGTCAAGGATAGTCACTTGAAGTGAGTCAGTCCAGATGAATAAAACCAAGATATTCCATGCACTCATAGGCAATTGGCAATATGTTAAAACAAGGCTTACACTGATATTTTTTCATGCACGATAAACTTCACAAAGCTATTTCTCAAGGCCAGTGTTTCAAGAACTAAACTAGATCAGTCAATCCAACTGGTTAAGTTGGATTGCTTGCCAATCTGGTTCGATTAAAATGGTACAACACTAGCAACTTCGACTGATCATAATTTTGACCAAATTAACAAGAAAATCCGCAAGCCATGAGGATGATCAATTCGACCCACTGGTCCTATTCTCAAGTATTGCTCAAGGATAGATTTCATAATTCAACTAAACAGGAATTAGATTTATATATCATTTCCGTATCAACCCAGAATTACTATCAAGCCATGCAGAAGGAGGTTGACCCATGTCAGACCTTGCCTACCTAATTTTTGGAACTAGCCCCATCACTTTGATCACCTCCCACTTGTCTACTTCCAAAATCAAGACTAGAGTAATTTCATCACTGAAGTAACACACATGCTATTTCATTGAACAACAGTGACTCACATGCAATTTAAGTCTATATAGTCAGAGCATGTAGATTCAGTCTGTGTCAGTCCTCAACCATGTCCCAATTTCAGTCTTTAGGCAGAAAATTAAGTCTTTCTCGTGCTGACTGAATCGGAATGGGATTCAAAATCATGCACTGAAACAGAATGGGATTATAAAACATGTTTATATGATCCTAAGGGATGATGTTTTTTCAAACTTATGAATGCACTAGGCAGTGGTTTTGATGCATTAATGGCTTCACAGTGCTATTTCTTTAGACAGGACAAATTCACAATTAGTGTTAACTGTTAACAGTCACCCATTAAACAAATAATTGGTCAACCTTACTTTAGTCTAATAAAATTCTCAGCAATTGTGTGTTGCAACATTCTGACCATCTACAATTTCATATTAGATAAGCTCTGGGAAAGCCATCAGAAGGCCAAGGAAGCACCATTTCCAATCAACATAAAAAATAAAAATGTCCCTGTTATTCCTGTACACTACACAAACAGTGAAGATCTATAGAAAACTAGCAAAGGTATCCGAAAAAAAAGTTATACAATATGATCACATATGCAAGATGTTAAGATAAGTAAGTTTTATACTACCAGGCGTTCTCTCTCAGATGGCCTCCCTGCGAAGCAGCTAGCTTTTATTCTTTTTATAGCAACATCAGAACCTCTCCATTTTCCATAATAGACAAAGCCAAACGTGCCTGAACCCAGTTGCCTGATTTCTTCCAGGTCATCATTTTTTATAGTCTGAATAATATCAAGCTCACAATAAAGATGTGATCTGGCAGATTAGAACAAAAAAAATGACAACTAGAGACCTGTAGCCCTTTTAATAAAGCTTCAGCTTCAGCAGTTGTGGGCTCAATTTTACAAAGTTTCTCATTTCCATTATTTTCTTCTGCATTCTGCAGGAGAAAAATGTTATTATGAAACCAACAAGATATGAAAAAGCTTGGATGCTGAAGGACAGATAAGAATTCTAACTAAATGGGACCTGTAAGCCTTCAGCTGAATCTCCATCTTCAGCTGTCATTGGAACAATTTCACAAGGTTCCCCATCTTCACTGTTTAATATTTTGTCAGCCTGAATATCCATATTGGCATTCTGCAAATGAGTTAAAAGTAATAAGACTGTCACAATAAAGCAGTCCACAAAATTCTCAAACACAAACTCACATCAGGTTTGTTTTCAAATAATGATTCTTTCTTTCCCTGAGTAGATGATACAACCAATTCAGAATTTGATTGGACCATAGCCACCACTTCCTCAGCACCTTCCAAAACTGCTTTTTTCACAGAAGCAATCAACTCAGGTAAAAATGTCAAGTTCTCCTCTGACATATCCCCATCTCCATGAGTAACATCATTCTCAACACCAACATGATTGATTATGCTTTCTTCCTTTTCAGAAAGCCGAAGCGCTTTCAAAGAAAATTCCAAATTCCGGCTACTCTTTGGAGAAAAAGCAATATTTGCTTCAGGTTCATCTGAAATTGCAATATTTTTTTCTTCTGCAGCTTGCATTTGGAGAGCAGGCCTGTGGGCCTCAGTCCCACCAGAAATGACTGGGTCTCTGTTAATTTGAAAAGAAGGCACAAGAGAAGCTGCTTCAAGAGGAACTTTGGTATGTGTACCAGAAAAACCAGCTGTAAGGAGATCTCCATCCTGACAATTAACATTGGAGGGGTTTGTTATCATACCATCCTGATGGGCATAATCTGAGAAAGAAGACTCTTTGAGGGCAACCATTCGATGGGGTAGATTGTTATTCTGATTCGACATAACATTTCTAATTTCACCCTCAACAGGAGCATTGGGAAATCTTGGACTTCCTCCCTCCTGCATATATCTTGTAAAACCTCTCTCCACCCCATTTGGGATCATTGAACTCATGAGATCATGTGATGATGATGTTCCAGGGTGAGCAGGAACCTGTCTTTTTATCCATAAAGGTTGAATTGGACACAGATTGTGTGTGCCTTGGAAAGGACCCTCAAATCCATATGCAGGCAGCTGATTATGATACCGTGTTGCAGTATCTTCAGCCACTAGCATATTTGCATTTGGAAGAGTTCCTAAGGTATGTTGAGGTAGAAAATTTTCATTTCCAGTAACTGCTCCATGCCGGATGTATGACTCATTCAGAGTGATACAATTGGAAGGAAATGATTGCTCGTCATTAGTGTTTCCCTGTACAAATGGGATATTGATCATATTACCATCGAGATTGTGTTCACTTGTCCTATTAGTTCCATTTTGGTAGATCCGCATATCCTCGAGTCTGTGAGTATGAGAAACCTGATTGTTGTGGATGGCCCACCCGTATTCATTATTGTGGGATTCGTTAAGTATTGGATGTTGTTCATTGACATACACACCATGGCCTACCTTAATGTCTCGGTTTGCCATGAATGAATCTCTGTTATTATAAAATTCAGCACATGAATTCGGAAATCCCATGTATTCATTTGCCATGTTCTGTTGCTCCATGTATGGTGGCCCATGCCTCCAGTGAGTGTCTTGAAAACGTGCATCCAGCATACCATGGTTCCTCTGGAAAGCCATGTGGCAATGCTCACAAACACCATTTACCTCAATCATATTATGAGAGTGACCCAAATTAGCTGGAAATCCAGATTTTTCTTGAACAACTGCTCCTGCGGGTATCCACCCAAAACTTTCTGCAGAGGCTGGAGAATGATGATCATACTGATGCATATGGTGCCCCCCTGTCTGACGAATATAATAATCATCTGGAATCCTCTCACTGAACTCCCCAACTCCAAGGTGAAATCTGGCGGATGTTGGTGAAGAAGAGAATTCCTGTGGGTCATTAGCAACAAGTCGTCTTGGAGAGTATAATGCAGGGCTCCGAGGAGTATCCATTTCCCCATATCTCTGCTCATGGGAAGGGATGTTGAGATGACGCAAGGTAACTTGATCGGGAATTTCCCCATCGATGCTAGGATGCCCAAAGTAATGCTCTGAGATATCAGGAGGTGAAGGGGATTGTGCATCGACGAGGCTGTTGATGGCATCAATGTACCTCTGCTCGCAGTCATCAGCATCATAGTTCATACTGATGGTGGTCGACTCTTGATCAAGATAGTGTGAGAAAAGGAAGATCCTCAGCCACGTTGGGCCATCACCTGCAGACATGAGCTTATCGTACTCCTCCATCATGTTCATTACATCCTCGTCGTTCACAATTGACACCAACGCGTCGAGGTCCTCGTCTGGTTGCTGATACTTGATGATCGATACCCCATCAAAGAGCTCCCGCATTCGAGCCAAAAAGACCTCGTACGAGATGTCACGGGGAACAGTCACGATCCGGGTCTCTCCCCCAACATAGCGGAGCCGACCATCAAGCGGTCGCGGAAGGATGCTTCCCCCGAAGCTGCAAAGGAACTTGGCACGCGGAGAATCATCCACAGTTGCGCTCATTTCCATCTCAGGCTGCAAAAACTAGGAACCGGGAGCCAATGGAAGATCAAGCGAAGGATTCAGGGCGATGGCCAGGAATCCGCCATTGTCGAAGTCACTCCTCATGCAATCCTCCTCCAAAATGATCGCTTTCCCACTGAATCGGAATTGAGTACAAATTATGACATCATCTTAACTAAATATTTCCAGAAATAAAAAACGTTAATTTGCCCTAGTTCTTTTTTCCTAAAAAATAATTTTACCTGAAAAACAAAGACATTGAAGAAACCTAAATTGGACAAATAGATCCAACATTAGGCAAGGAAAAAATCCCTTTTTTCTTCTAATCAGGCGAATGAAACAAAAACAAGGAGAGGGAAAAACCAACATCTTGCCAGGAGAAATGTATACCTAAGAAACGGATCCTTCTCTATCGGAGCTCGAAGCCTCCTGCTTCGATCTCGCCCTTCTCATATCAGACAGGCGACGACGCCGCAAGAAAAGGAGACCCCGGATCGGGGAGAATCGAGGCAAATTGGGGGAAACTACCAGCGAAATCGAGGCAAATCGGGGAACCAAACCAGGAATAGGTGGACAACCAGGGATTATTCCGCCACCATGCGGGTTGCAGAAGCCAGGCAAAGAGAGAGAGAGAGATGCGAGGGAGGGAGAGGCTGCGGCTGCCCTTGATGCCGCAGGGGCACCACGTGGCTAGGCGCCGAGGCTCCTCCTGCTATTTATCGTCGCCTCCTGCGCTGCTGCGACCGAATTCTACGTGGCCTCGTTCGATTGTGAAGCGATCGCCCGACGTCGCGGTGGAGGCCACAGCGGGACCGCCGCGCCGACGACGATGACGTAATTATTGGTTGCTAGCGCACTTGCCATTTTGAAAATATTAATATTTTATATTAATAATTATTTTCCCTGAGCAACCCGACGCATCATCGCATCGATTGCGTTCCTGCGTGTGCTTGCAGACGCGTCTAGATAAGGTCACGAGGGCCACTACTCTGGTTAGCGGCTCGAGATACGACGCACGTAACGACGAGAACACGTGGTCACAAAGAGGCCGCGAGAAGCCGAGAACGGAGCCGGTGTGGACTTAGTCGTGCTCCAACTCGCAGTAAGGAGACGCGTATCGAACAACACTGCAGTAACGTAAAATTAATGTAAAAATGATCGGAATATTTCAGAGCATTATGGATAAAATTGACGTGTACAAATCCAGTTGATTGGGTCGATTTTGTCCCTTTGACGATACGATAGTTGAGGTATATAAAATTATCATATAAAATTTTAAGATTAAAATTTAGTACATTTGAGTATATATTTTTATCATATGTTAATCAATTACATTAATTATTAGTATTCATCTATGATTTACTTTATCCGTATTAATTTAGGGGCAGATTAGTAAGTTATTGGGGCGGCCGAATCATTTTTTGCCACTTAATTGGGTTTATATATATTTCGTCTCGGAATTATGATATAGTGGTAAAGGTGTTCAATTATTTCTTAGTTATGCACAGTTCAATTGTTTAGTGTATTTGTAGAAAGTTTTTCT